>MQUG01003978.1:0-18797 GCA_007213375.1 Steinernema feltiae | reverse complement strand
TAATATTGCAACTTCATATATGAATTTGTTTTTTTTGTACTTGAATATAATTTTATGACCATTCATCTGGGATTCAGGGTTGACGTCAGTTTGGTCAACAACATTTTTTTTTTGAAATTGAAGAGCAATCATAAGACACAGATAAATATCAATAATTGATCAGGATTTTTCTTAATTTGTTTTGAATTTGTAGCGAATTAAAGTTTGTTAAGAGTTTATTGATTTAAACGTCAAATTTTTCTGTGAAATGCGTATAATTAATTAAATACTACATGATTATTAAGAAGTTGAACAGATAGCTTTTCAGCCTTCGTTGAAGTTTTTGACAAAACTCTTCTGGATAGTCATTCGAAAAGATTTTATGAGCTTTGATTAATTCTGCAGAAAGTTGGCTGAATGCGGATTGCAGATTGCGCTCTAGTCGCACGAGGAGTGGGAAAAGGTTCCGGGAAGAAGCCTGAAACGTTAACAAAAATTTTCACTTCCTTTTAAAGCCTTAAATTAAGTCTTTATTCATGAATTTGCATTTTTTGAACGATGATGTGATGAGTTAAATTTCAATTTATTAGATCTCTTCTGGGATTTGAGTTTGGCGTCGGTTTTTGGCCTCGCGACGCGTTGATCCAAAAACATTAAACTGTCCTATCGTTGCCGCGACACCAACGGCATCTTTTAAAATAGCAGAATTTTTGTCTGCAAACGTCTACAAACAAAATCTCGACACGTAATATCCTTCGTAGTAATCAGATTATGATTTTATTTGTGAAATTAATCAATGATGAACGTTTTGGCATTTTTTGGCTCAATAATTACATTTCGTGCAAAATTCTATTTGCTAATCAAATGCGTAAATTGACAATAAATTAATTTTTTCTGACGATTTTTAATCAACTTTTTGTTAATTAACTTTTTCATTTCAGCGACGTTTTGATCAAATTATGCGCTTCATAGGCACTTCTATCGGCGCTCTTGTGGCGTCGAGATAACGTATATCTGACTGCCACGCGGTTTGTTAATATTCCAGGAAGGAAATTGTTTTTGTTTTGTTAATTTTGTCCCTGTGGGTGGGCGTTTCAAACCCCTTTTTTACTCACTCGCTCTCTTTATGTCACTATGTTCCAACAACATCGTATATCTGCTCTCATTTCGTTGAAATGTTCCTTTAATTAACAGTTTGAGGTTTTTAGAACGAGATGCTGATGCGCCTAGCGCCTGAACACTTTTTTACGCATAAAATTTTGTTTTTTTTGTCATGTTCTGGTCGAGCGCAATATGAGTTGAATATGTCGTTTATCTTGAAAAACAGGCAAATTAACTTTGTTTTAAGTGACATTTTTGACCGGCACATTTTCCATAAATATAATTTTTTAGTTTTGCCTTTTACCAGAACTCCTTGTTTTCATGATTCCGTCATTCTTCTATTCAATGTTCGCCGTTTGCTTTGGTAAATTTAAAAGAATACTTCTGACAACTTCTTCCTCGTAGTCAAGTCAACGCCCGTACAACAAAATGCCAAAACGTGGAGGCGGCGGAGCTAAATTGGTGACATCCGCGCAATTTTCTGGCATTGTGGACATAAAATGATAATCGAATAACATAGTTTCATTCTTTTACCGTTGTGTAGCGCATTCGCACTAATTACATTTTACGCAACATAAGCATTTGTCTGAAATTTTAGTTGGCATAATATTAAATTTGCGTTGTGGTCCAGCGAACGTTGTGGTCCAGTTTCATTTTCTGCTGGTTGAACCAAAAATTTGTGGCACATGCGCACTAATTACATTTCCGACAAAGTAATCTTTTGTCTGTAAATTGACTTGCTCCAGCAAACTTTTGTTTTCTGCTGATTGAACAGCACAAACAATAACAAATTTGCTAAAATTTGGCAAAAATGGCCTTTTGCAGCTGTATGTTTTAGGTTTTTTAATTTTCTTATGAATAATTTTTGTAATAATTGGAAGTTCTCTTCCAATTGTCAAAATCGAGATCAAACAAAATTAATCATTTAAATCAAAATTTTTGATGATGAAATTGTCTTCGAATTTCATCATATTATACGGAAATTAGAATAAAAAACGAGAATTTTTTGATCGATCTCGTGCTAATTTAATCTCGTTTAGACAACTTCCGTGTTTTTTGTTACCATAGCGCGTAATCACTCAATGTTCGCACTTTGTTCTAAATGTCAACTTCCTCAATTGAATCAAATCACAATGTACAAAGTACAGCAGCTGTTGCTCTAAAGCCCGCACATTTTAAGTCGCTTACAAGTGTCGTCAGACACATCAGATGCGATTAATGGCTATTTGAGGAGAACAGGAAGTTTTAAACCGCTCTTCTACTAGTGATTCTTTAAGGCTAATCTTTGGCCGCTTTAAATTCAAATCACGACTTGGATTATATGTCACAGGAGCCGGCGTTGTCGTGATGGTCGTGACGTCGGTCTGTAAGAACTTTTTACATTGTTATGGCGATTTTTATTTATTTTTTTCACTTTTTTTGTTAGTCTGTGGGTGGGCCTCTAAATTTACTATAAATAAAAATAAATTTGCTCTCTGTCTTCCTCTGTTTCTGTCCTTTTGTCATGTGGATCTGCTCTCTTTTCTTTGAAATGTTTCTTTAACAAACAATTTGAGGTCAATTTGAGGTCAGGATTTAAATTCTTTTTGGCAATTTTTGTGCAATTTTAATAGCAAACAACGTGGTGTTGCAAAAAATCGAAAACTAAATTCGAGGACACATATTTACAAGTCGTTTGTTGAACGATTATTGACATCTGTTGATTATTTGGAATATTCGTGATCTTTGATAATGTGAAAACAGTGGCAATTTAGTGGCCGTTGTCATTGCTGGTTCTGTTTGGGCTGCCGATAAATCTCGTGCGGTCATCCGTCGCACTGTCCGTCGTTAATTTTCCCAGTCTTTTGTTTTTGTACACTCGCACGAGATTGATCGGCAGCTCAAGCGCGAGAGAGCAGAGAGTTTTCGTGTTTTCGATTTTGAGGCGGAAAGTCTACAAATTTTTCTCTAATTTCCACTCTTAGTTGGTTTTTTAGGCTGACAATGGTCAAAGAATTTATTTACTCTGTCTTTACGCTAGTGCAAGGCTTCTAAATGCAATCTACTTGCACTTTGTTTGTTTTTGTTATCAACATTTTTTGGTGGTCAGCTCGTTCCAAAACAATTCTCACTTTGTACAAAGTTCTGTACTAATTGTAGAACAAACTCAATTAATTTTGCCTGCCGCTATAGGACGAAGCGGCGGCAAGCAGTGGCCAAGATCCGGGGTGCAACAACAAAGACCACACGCTTGAGGCAAACGCGAAAACGCGAAAAGTTGTATTTAAACGTCTACATTTACTTAAAATATTTTATTTATTTAATATTTTTTAAGTTATTTTTTTGATTTTTGGGGCAATATCAGGAGTCTTCCCACGCGCTCCGTGTTCCCAAAATTCCGCCCTAGACCCTATATTCCAATAATCTGTGGTGCCTTCTCGCCACAGCCACTCTCCCCTTCAACCTTCAAGTCTCCCTTTAGTAATCCTTGAAATTCGAACCCAAAATAACATTTTAAAATTCGATTAACTCCTCCATGTAAGAACGCCTCGGCAATTTCTCAATCTCCGCCTCCACGTCAACGAGTCAAAACATTTGCGCGCATTAGTCAATTCTATCTTAGCCGTTCAATCTCCCCGTTTAAGAGGCCACGCCATGTCTCCGCAGTTCCGCTCATCGATCACCGCCCTCATTGGCGCTTTGTTCCTCGTTGTACACGTCACCGGTCATGCGATTAAGATGCCCATGGCTGATATGATAGACTTGCAGGAGAGCGAGTGCTTCCCATCGGCGTGCTATGGTAGGTGTGAAGGTCGTAAAAATGAGTTTAAAATGTTTTTTTAGGAGAATGCCAGAAACTCACCCGGAGCTGCAGATGCGAGCGTTAATCACATTCTACTGTGAGTGCTGTAAGGATTGACGACATTTTTAAATGAATTAATGTTGGTTAATTACTTGTTGGTGTTGATAAATTTGTTCATCAAAGCTATTGTGCTATCTCGGTGGGTATGGGAAGGCCATAAACGATAAATGTACACGAACCTTGATAGTAACAGGTGTAACAAGTGTACTGTGCAAGGTGAATTATTGCAGTCAATAATGCGATTTTAAATGAACAAAATTGATTTTTTAATTGGTCAAACGCTGGCCAAACAATATAAATTTAAATTTTTTGATCTTCTTGTTGGTGATGAAATAGATCAATGGTAGCAAACGTCATCCTTTGTAAACATAAATAAGTGCTGTCAATAATGGGATTTTTAATGAAAAAAATAAAATTTTCAATTGATTTTGATCTTTACATAATGTTTAAAAGGACGTCAAGTCAAATTGAGAGATTTGGTCGCGTAATAGATTTATGGAATCATTGAGTGAATTTCGAGTTGCTTACGGTAGTTTGCGGTAAGATCTCTGGTCATACAAATATTAATAAAAATTTTTGATTCAATCGGGTTCAATTAAATTAATCAACGGAATAGATTCAGTATCAAGCATCCCGAAGTTGCCTATCGCTGTGCATGTAGAATTTTTAATTGCCAATTTTTATAAATTTGTTGAGCAATCCTGGCAATATTTCAGTCAACTAGTCAAATTTTAATTTTAATATAACAGTCAAATTTGTGGTTTTGCTGATTTGAGTGTTTTTTAGCCTATTTTCATATTTGGCCCAAAAATCTGAATTATTGTTGGAAATCACGAAGCAGGCAGTAGCTTAAATTGAATGATTTTTGAGAAATCTCTAAGCAAACTTGAATTTTGAAAATGTGAAAATTTTTCGCATTTACACATCTCAAGTGGTCGATGAAAAAACAGAAAAATTGGAATTTTCAATTGATTTTTAATTGGTCAAACGCTGGTCAAACGAATATTATTTTAAATTTTTTAATTTAATCGGTGATGATGGAATGGATCTAAAAACGTCATCCTTTGCAAAGATATGTAAGTGCTGTCAATAATTTTAAATGGACAAATTTGATTTTTCCATTAATTTTTGATCCTTTGTATTTAAAATGACGTCAGGTGAACGTAAGAGACTCATAACTCTTCCTAAAACGTGTTGTTATGTACGGACTGAGTAAATTTTGAGTTGCTTACGGTAGTTTGCGGTAAGATTTAACAAATCTCTAGTCAAACAAATTATCAAAATACAATACAAAATACAAAAAATGTGTATTAATTAAAATTTTTGGCTCAATTGGGTTAAAATTGTCTTAATTTAATTAACGGAATAGATGCAATAATATCAAGCATCCCGAAGTTGCATGTCGCTTGACTCCGTGAATGTAGAATTTTTTAATTAGCAATTTTTACAAATTTGTTGAGCAATCTTGGCAGTATTTAAATATCAGCATCCAAACAGTCAAATTTGTGGGTTTTTTATTGTTGAGTTTATTATTTGAGTTTTCGTTGTAGCCTATTATTATATTTGGCTCAAAAATGTGAATAATTTTTGGAAATTGGAATGAAGCAGGCAGCAGCTGAAATTGATCGATTTTTGAGAAATATCTAACGCAAACTTGAATTTTGAAAATTTTC
This sequence comes from Steinernema feltiae, assembly GCA_007213375.1. Taxonomy (NCBI): domain Eukaryota; kingdom Metazoa; phylum Nematoda; class Chromadorea; order Rhabditida; family Steinernematidae; genus Steinernema; species Steinernema feltiae. The sequence continues at coordinate 13,202 of MQUG01003978.1, read as the reverse complement.
CGAATTTAAGCATCTCAAGTGATGGATGAAAAAACAGCTAAGAGAGTAGTTTATGAGGTTTTCGAATTGATCGCTGAAAGGTGATACAGATTGATTTATGGCTTTTATTTTAAGTTTTTGTTTTTAATTACTAACCAAAAATCAAGCAAAACAAGACTTGGATTAAAAAATTTGGTATCCCGTTTTATCAATTTTTTAAACTTTAAAGTCTTTGTTTAAAATAAATTTGTTGTTAATTTGTTTTTGAATTTATTTTTTATTTATTTATTTAAGACATTTTTCATCTAATCTTTAGTTAGAAAGAAAACTGTGCATCACCTGTCTTACTCAATGACCCAAAACTACTTAATTTCCACTTAATTTAAGCAATTGTACTGGTGCTGTTTGTAGCAGAATTGGCATTTGAAAGTAAACTAAAACAAGAGGTTTTTTGTATGGTCATGTCCAAATCTATGAACTTTCCCTTTGTTTGTCAGTCTTAAAGCGACGTCCTCAAACCTTTTGAATTTTAGTGACGATTTTATATTTTTGTAGGAACAAGATGTCATCGGTGAGTCGTCAAATACCAGCTGAAGCAAAATCCAAAATGCGAAACGACCTTTTGCAAATCAATAAAAAATGAGGGACAAATTGTCATTCATATGCAATGCGAGAATTTTATTAATGTCTATTGAAACGGAGAAGAACGAATGATGTGATGATCTGTAGGTTGTTCCATAACACTATGTGAAGCCATAACACAGCTGATTTTCAGATATCAGTTCGATATTCTGCACAGTGATCTACTGAGTATATTTAGCAATTATTTATTTTTTTTTTGGCCTATTTTATTTGGCCTTTTTCTTTATTTAAATGGATTTAAACGTCTTATGGCGACGTTATCAACCATCAACATGGTTATTATGATAATTGGAAATTGCTCATAAATTGAAAATGTTTTCATAAACTCGACTACAATTCATGATTATTGTTCTCGGACAGTATTCTTTTGGTCAATTTTGGTCAATTTCATTTTTCAAAGTCGATTTTGGTATTTCTTTATAGAAACGGTTCAGAATCAGTTCTAAAATGTTGAGTACACAGTTGGAAATTGATGATTTATGGATTGAGAGAGACAATTCGGCAAACAATTGAATCGACGTGATCGGAATATGAATTTTTGGCGTAGCAATTCCAAAACCAGATCTGCACCAGATCAAACCAGATTCAAACAAGATCTCACATAAAAAAACAGAGCAAAAAACATTTTTTGTAGGTTTTTTGTAAAGTATACGTTACGAACAAGTATTGTAGCACGGTCTTGGCCCTTATGTTTATTTAGACGAGTAATTGTTTGATAACAATGTCATCAGCTTTTCACATGTTTAACATGATAATTGGAAGCTGATCGTAAATTGAAGATGTTTTCCTAAACTCGATTACATTTTTGTTCACCGGCAGAATTTTTTAATTAAAAAAGTATCATGTAAATAACTAACATTTTGTTGAAATCTCATCTCTTTACTTTGAGATTTTAAATTTCAACTTTAAACTATTTTGTCAACATTTTTGACATTTTTCTCAATGTCAGAATGGTTTTTTAGTGGAAGAATTAATTAAGAATATAAGAATTTTTTGGAAAAGCAAATAGTCTTCTACATTTTACATACGTCCTGTTTAGCAATTTGCCTGGTGTATAACATGATAATTGTAAAGCTGATCGCTGATCTTAAAGCGGATGGAAGCTTGAATTCTTAAATCTTAAATTAAAGATTTTCCGAAACTGGATAAATCAGATTGAATTCCTCAACTTTCAAAGAGAAATAAAAGAAAACGAGGTAGCTTAAAAAAGCGTAAATTAAAAAACTAATTCTGTTTATTGGAGTCGCATCAAATGTCAACTTTGTGTCAACATTTTTGACATTTAACTTTATCAATGCCAGAATAGTACCGGTTTTGAATATTTTTTTTTTTGGAAAAACAGCAATTCTACATTTGATTGGTTTGATCTTTAAAATTTAAAAACAAACATTTCATGGCCTTTCTGAAAACCTCCACACACTTAATTTGAACAATTGTAGTTGTTTGTGCTCTTTTTATACATTTTAAATTAATTTATAACATTTATATTTTTTAATTTATAAGGTTTTTTTTTGGTCACTGTTTTCATCATCCAAGACTAACTGCACATGCGCCTCGTGCTAGCTTTGAAATAAGCCTTTTAAATGAGTAATTGTCTTATAACGACGTCATCGAACATTTAGAATGACGAGTTTAATTTTTGTAAAACAAATTGCTTGTTATCATTAGGCTGTCAAGCAGCAGTCGACGCCAAAATCAAAATTTTAAACGATTTTAAACGCAAATAAATTAAATATGAGCTGCAGAAATTCAGATTCATTCAGATAATTTATTCATTCACATCTGCGGAAATGGAGAAGCGGGTGGATTAATTTACCACATATGACGTGACGATCTGCAGGTGATTTTCATGAGTAATCAGAACACAACTGATAGACCAAAGGTAGATCACGATCAGCTACGCATCCAATGATTCACAGTGACTTGAATTTATTTTGATTCACTTTAGTTCAATTGATTCCAAGCTTTTCAAAACAGCTGAAATCTTGACCTATTTATGAACGTTTCAAAACTTGCTGGGAAGGTTAGTAGAGAACGCGTGAAAACGCTACGAGTTTGATTGCTGCAAAAACAGCTTTTCTTTTTTTGACCATCCAAATAAATCAAACAGGTCTATAGAGATAATGACATTTACGTGTCTTTTTCTCACTTTTTTTTGGGGGTTTTCCAGGCGTCAACTCTGTCCAAAGACTTTTTTTTGCACATTTGATTTACAGTTTTATTGCAGATTACAAATGACTACAATTTTATGTTTTGTCAGTCCAGACTTAAATTAACAATTTTCTGAAAACATTAGTTTTCAACAAATTGTCCAAAAATGTTTGAAAACACTCATACACACTCGTCTGCGGCGTTCAAAACTTGCAATTGTCACACTTTAGTATTGGCGTCACTATTTGGTATTATGGTCATTTTTTTGAATTGTCGTCGGCCAAGATAATTGTGGTCACGCATCCATAATAGAGCCAACCATGGTTTGTTCTTTGTTTTTTTAGGTACAATCGCTCAAGAGTAGGTGCAGCAATGGCGTGTTTGGTATCCAAATTTCCGAAAATTCAATTTTTGCCTTTCTCACATCACACTACAAAGCTATCCATTGTTCGTAAATATCGTGACAAATTTTTGGCTTTCGCTTTCAAATTCCTTGTGAAATAATTCGACGTTTGTTTCAAAATATTCCAAATTTTGAATTGAATTGATTTTGAATTAAATTTTTTGTCAGTTAAACTTTTAATTTAAGCTTGTTCGTAGCAAGATTAAGGAATTTTAATTTCATTTCAAGTATTTTTTCTTGAGATACGTAACCATAAAATTTAAACTTTTTTCAATTCAAATATTCAAATATTTTTCAATTATTTTTTATTTTTTCAAATATTTTATCAAATATTTTTCAATTCAAATTTAAATTCAATGCAAATTCAAATACGCTCTTAACATAAATAATTACAAACATTTGTAGCGTTATCAACGCATGAGCTTGAACGACTTTGCTGTTTTAATTTGGGCCAAAGATTCCAAATACGCGTTGTACGCAACCAGCTCCTCCTCGTATCGTTTCGTGTCCTGAATCGCTTTGTCCTCCCACTCCTAAATACCGTAATTTCATTTTCTAAGAGCCTTAAAAGGCGTCATACCGATTTGTCGGAAAGTTGCTTCCACGCAATTCCGGCAGCTTTGGCGACATCGGCTACGTCCATGCCTGGTTGCTTTAGCTTGAGCGGTTCTCCAGGAGCCAAACGAAGAAGGGTTTCATGGCCCGCTTCGGGCAATGAGAGGGTTGAGACATTCTAAGATTGGCAAACTCACTGAAATCGAACTGTGGATGCGACAACGATCCGCGATGGTTAAAAACTAGAACGACGAGAGGTGTAAGTTTTTGCACAAATCGTTAAAATTTAAAAAAATGTGCGAAAAAATGTTAGCGCGCACACCGTTACAGCGCAATCAGTTTTGCGCGGTAAACTATTGACTGTTGTTTAAAGGGTAAAATTAATCTTGCGGTTTGCACTAGCAAGGCATTAACAAAAGTTAGGCATAGCTGAAGTTGGGCATAGCTGAGCAGATGCTTTGCCTAGTTTCCTGACTTAACAGTCTTCGTGCGGCGTTCAGTGTGTCACAGTTTATTTTTTTTTTGCCATATATGATTTCTGATTTCTGACTTTTATAAATTCCTGACTTGTTTTTTGGCAACCGATTGTTGTTTACTAATAACTAAAAGTTTTTCAAAATGGCGAAGTTGTTTTTTGTAATTAACAAATAAATTTTTTTCTATTTTTTGAGATTGAGATGTGAGATTGATAGGCAGATGTAGCCACAATCTTGCTTTAATGTCACTGTAATCAGAGTCGATCCTCGGATTACCTTATAAATAGTGCAAAATGTTTCTGACTGTTTTTTAGGAACGGATTTTTTGCCTGCATTGTTAACAACTGATTTAGCGCCACAAACAAGCTTTACTAGCTACAGTTTTTTAAAATGACTATTTTATAATTGATAAATCCATTAGTTTTCAATTTTTTTAAGTTTTGGCGGAATTAGACAGGTTTAACGGCGACAATCACACTATAAATAGTCAGAGTCGTTCGGTTGGTGATCTTCTCAGTAGTGGGAAATGGTTTTGTTGTTAAATGACAGTTTTCGTAGCGTTTAAATAAAACGGAACGAACCGTTGCGCTCAGTGCTCCAGATTGAACCAAATTTTATAGAGCGTTTTCCATAGCCATTTTTTTTTTTGGAAACATGCGCTGCTTTAAATAAGGCTGCAGTGAGCGATTTTACTCGTTGTTAGTGTACAGCGCCAATAATGTGATTCTAGAAGAGCTTTCTAAATTTTTACCGGTGATTGTGGTGCTTTGTAAATGACGTCAGCTCAACCTGAGATGTTGCAAATACGTATGCCCGAACGCCATGATATGTTAATATCGACCTTCTCCTCGAGTTCTTGTCGTCCTCCGCTTTGCCTAATGCTTTGTAGGCGGCCATCTCCACGTTGTATCGTTTCTTGTCATCGCTCGCTTTCTTCTCCCATTTCTAAAGTCACGCACTGGACGCTATTAAAGGGTTACGGTACTTATAGACTTATCGGCGACTTTGCCCCACATACCAGCAGAATCACGTGCTGGTTTGGAACAAACAAGAACAAAGAATTACAGTAATTACAAAAGTTACAGACTGCGAAAGCTGCCCACCCTTTCAAGTTTCCCCTAAATTCCATGGCTCGAAAATGTTGGTCAGCTCATTCATGACGGTGTCCCTTTAATGGGGAAAGGGGACAAACTCTCACAGAGAAAAGGGTCAGTGGAACGAGATGGCCGATTAAGATGCGGTCGCTCAACGCTCAAGATAATTTTTATTGAATTATTGGTGACGTTATTGTTGATAAATTGATAAAGAAAATGCTGACATAAACGATTTGTGATGAATATATCGTGGTATCGTGGTCTTTTGGTAAATATGAAAATATAAGATTTGTTTCAAGGTTAAATTGAGAGTTTATGAGAGGTAATACAACGTATTTTGCTTTCATAAACAAGGACCTGTTGATGTCTTACGACAGCAATTCACCATCCTTTTTCTCTTTTTTCTTCTTTCGCCTTCTCCTCGCGTTCTTGTCGTCCTCCGCGTTGCTTAATGCTTTGTAGGCGGCCATCTCCACGTCGTATCGTTTCTTGTCATCGCTCGCTTTCTTCTCCCATTTCTAAAGTCACGCACTGGACGCTATTAAAGGGATACGGTACTTACAGACTTATCGGCGACTTTGCCCCACATAATTCCCGCAATCTTGTAGCGATCCGTCGAGTGCATTCCAGGCCTATAGAGTTCTCGTCGATTCTCCACAAACCAATGGTAGAAAGCGCTAGCTGGGCGTGTGACCATTTTGAGAATTTGCGATCAAATTGTGATGTCACGGATTTCTTTTAAAGCAAATAGAGAAATTTTTTGCACATTTGTGGTGAAAAAATCGCTAATTTCTCACATTTGAAGGTGGTGATCGCATCTATGACAGTTGTCGGTGGTTGCGTTGAGAAATCTTGTAAATCTCAGACGGAGAAATTCATTCAGAGCCAAAAATCAGTTTCTTGAAAAGTTGATCAAGATTAATGAAAAATTGATGAATGGCAAAGGCGCGAAAGCTAACAAAAACATGGAAATAGTTTTTAAAAATCAAGTGCACCGGGGCATTTCGTTCTTGCGGCTTTTGGATTATAAGAAATGACCAGTAGCCAAAATCTTCGTTTTCAGTGAAGTGTCTGATAATGCCATCCGCTCGGAAGCAAGGAGATAGGGGGTAGAAGTGTGCAAAGGCGGTGACGAAATTGCAGAGAAAGTTCCAGAACATCGTGTTGAGAGTGAAATAGGAATAGTGGCGGAGTTGCGGCGGCGGGTGGCGTACGATGACGTAAATTGCAAAGAGTTTCAGTGGAATATGAAAACAGGTAGTTATGTCCATAATAAGACTAAAGAGAGCTTCATATTTGAGATCCGACATTAGTCTGATAGTCGGCAAAATGACCTGCAACGAGTAAAGTGAAACAAACGATTTCGGTTCTAACACTCCCAAGGGGTGGAACTCTCGACATCTTTAGTTCAGCGAAATACAAACGCTCGAGAGAAAATTGATTCTGTGAACAGATTAATTGTTTAAAGTACGAAAATTTGTTTTGACGATTATGGAAATAAGCGCTCCGCTTCGTTCAGTTAGGCCGGCGAGTCGAGGATCCGTGGGCCTGCGGCTCGACATACTCTGTCTAGAAAAAGAGTGAAAAGCGTTTTGGTTTTTGATGTCCGACATTGTGAGTGGCAGTCGGCATTTTCAATTAAAACTACAGAGTTGAAAAAATCATGTTTCTGTTGTTTACCTCGAATGTGACTGACACACAACACTCACAGCAAACGACACGCAATGGGAATTTGGATCGCGAACAAAAAGGAGACTGAAACTGGTCGAGTCAGACCAAGAACTAGAACTAACTCTGTTTGTGTCAGGTGATAATTGAAGTGAGCAGATTCACTGAGCAGTTAAACTTTTAATTTAAGCTTGTTCGTAGCAAGGACAAGGAATCTTACAGCGAGATTTCAAGTATTTTTTCAATAAAACGTGACAATAAAATTTAATTTAGCAAATTTAATTACAAACTTGAGCAAACGCTCCTCATCTGTAGCATTATCAACGCTTGAACGACTTTGCTGTTTTAATTTGGGGCCAAAGATTCCAAATACGCGTTGTACGCAACCAGCTCCTCCTCGTATCGTTTCTTGTCCTGAATCGCTTTGTTCTCCCACTCCTAAATACCGTAATTTCATTCTGAGAGCCTTCAATGACGCTATACCGTTTTGTCGGAAAGTTGGCACCACGCAATTCCGGCAGCTTTGGCGACATCGGCGATACCCATGCCTGGTTTACGTAGGCTCACGCGATTCTCCTTGAGCCAGAAAAGGAAGGCGGGCATGGTGCGCTTTGGGCACAGAGGAGGTTGTGACATTCTAAGATTGGCAAACTTACTGAAATGAAACTGTGGATACGACAAGGCGCTGATTAAATGCAGAAAAACTAGAACGACGAGAGGTGCAAGTTTTTGCACATTTCGTTAAAATTGAAAAAAAAAATTGTGCGAAAAGATGTTTGACCGCAAACCTTTACAGCGCAATTTATCACGCAGTTTTGCGCGGTAAACTATTGACTGTTGTTTAAGGCGCAAAAATTGATCTTGCGGTTTGCACGGTAAGCCGAAGTTAGGCATAGCTGAACAGATGCTTTGCCTAGTTTCCTGACTAGCCACGCTTCGTAGGGCGTTCAGTTTGTCACGTTGTTTTTCTAAACATTCCTGAACTGCCATGTATGATTCCTGAATTCTTACTTTTACTCAATTCCCGAATGAGTTCCTGAATTTCTAAACTCTTTGTTTTGTGTGAATTTCTGCATGCACGGGTAAAAAATGAATTAGCGCCACTTTGAATCAAGCGTGCTGGACGTTTTACTCATAACCTACCCAGCTTTATTTACTCACTTATTTGCAATTATTACAATTAACAAAATAAATACGATTATAGTGAGCATCCAGAGGTTGGCTATCGCATGGCTCGCCGTTTTGTAGTTTCGTTAGCAAACACATTTAAAGGGACCAAAAATCCAAACTGATATCCAAAAAATGATTTTTATGGCCCACAACCAGATATAACCAAAAATCCAGTTTTCTTAAAGGGACACGGACATCGCCCCCAAATGGTCTCCGATTATTCTGAAATTTCGTCTATCCCCCCATTTTCGACCCTTCCCACCAAGATGGCGCTTACAGAATTTTCGTAGGACAGCTCAGTCCTGAGTTATAAAAGTTAATGGGCATTTACTGGAAAATCAGTGGTCTCACAGCGATTGGATTTTCGGAGACTTGGCCGTTTTCTGGCCATTTTCGGCCGTTTCGCGTGATTCTGATGGCATGAGCGTTCCTCGCGACGTCGAATTGGTCCAGAACAACAGAATTGTGGTAAAAAAACATTATAAAACCAATTTTTTTAGGACAATTTTGGACATCTTGTCTTTGGACATTTTTCTCTTGGACATTCTGTCCATTGGGCGTTTTGTCTTTGGACATTTTGTCCGGGATTCAATAATTCCGGTACCCCTTTAATCATTACGGTACCCCTAAATTAATTCAGGTACCCCTTACGTCTATCCGGTACCTGTTAAATCATTCCGATCCCTTTTCTGTAAAAGAGCCCTTTTAAAGTTAATTGTTATTGAATTATTGGCGGCGTCATTGTTAATTATTTGAAATTAGAGAAAAAATGCTCACGTAAACAATATTGCGGTCATAAAATGTTGCAAAAATCGCGGTCTTTTCGTAAAGATAAAAGTGTTTCAGGAATATTTTTGTGGCGTTCACGAAGAAATTTGTTAATTTAAAATTTGTTCTAAGGAAGCAAACCCATTGAAAATTCATTCACGGAACAATACAACGTATTTTAAAGTAAGCTGTCAGAAGCAAGGACCTGTACGGTCCTACAACAGCGATTCATCCTTCTTTCTTCTTTAGCCTTCTCCTCGCGTTCTTTTCATCCTCCGCGTTGCTTAATGCTTTGTAGGCGGCCAAGTCCACGTCGTATCGTTTCTTGTCATCGCTCGCTTTCTTCTCCCATTTCTAAAGTCACGCAATGGACGCTATTACAGGGATACGGTACTTACAGACTTATCGGCGACTTTGCCCCACATAATTCCCGCAATCCTGTAACGATCCGTCGAGTGCATTCCAGGCCTATAGAGCTCTCGTCGATTCTCCTGGAGCCAATGGTAGAAAGCGCTAGCTGGGAGTGAGACCATTTTGAGAATTTGCGATCAAATTGTGATGTCACGGAGTTTGTTTAAACCAAATAGAGAAAGTTTTCGCACATCTGTTTGGGGTGAAAAATTGCGAATTCTTCACATTCAAACGTGTTATCGCATCCAACGTGAAACAAAACGCATGGCAGTTGTCGGTGGTTGCGTTGAGAAATCTTGTAAATCTCATACCGAGGAAAATAACCCGAGCAGTTCTATTCATTTGACATTTGAGAGAGCGACTGAGGCGTTGAAGTCTCTCAAACCAACTACAACAGAATTCACTTTGGTTTTATTCCTTCCCATCAGTCGATAGATCAGATTTGAGAAAATGCGCTTGACCGCTTTCCGATACGCTTTGAAGAAGACCAAGTAGGCGACTGCGGAAACGCCTCCGTGATTGCAGAGAACGAACATGCTGATCATGGCCATTTCCCGGTTGTACGGCGCCGAAGGAATTGTTAGGGAGCAAACAAAGAACGCAACCGGAATGCCACCAAAGATCATTGCGACGGCGGTTAGCGTGAGAAGACTGGCAAAGACCTTCTTCTGGAGGGCCAAAGTCTCCTCGTGGGTGATTTCGCTTTGAAGTTTTTGAACTTTCCGTAAGAACAAGAGGGAAGATCCGACGATAATAAAAATTCCTATTGCTATAACAGCAAAAGCCACATATGCACTAGCAACATTCTGAAAGCCGTTAGGGTTCAAACAGTAGACAAACAGCTTGTCGGGAATTTCCGCCATTTCCGGATAGTCCTTGTAGCGGACGGTCAGTTTGCTTGTGATCGGAAAGTAGAGTAACCCAAAGATAACGTGTGCTGCACCACAGAGAGCAAAAACCCAGGCTGGTCTGATGCGAGCGGCCAGATTCGGATGGACAAACACGATGTAGCGGTGTGGAAAGGCAAACAGAAGCGCCAATGAGCATTCAACTGTTAAGAAGGCAATTAGAACAAGTAGCCAATAGACAAATTCTTCGTTCTTAATGAAATGTCTGGCAAATCCATTTGCTCGGAAGCAAAGAGCGGGAAATAGGGGGTAGAAATGAATTAATGCGGTGACAAAGTTGCAGAGAAAGTTCCAGAACATCGTGTTGAGAGTGAAATAGGAATAGTGGCGAAGTTCAGGCGGCGTGTGACGGACGATGACGTAAATTGCAAAGATTTTAAGCGGAATGTGAAAACAGGTAGCTATGTCCATAATAAGACTAAAGAGAGCTTCATATTTGAGATCCGACATTAGTCTGATGGTCGGCAAAATGACCTGCAACAAGCCAAAGGAAACAAACGATTTTCGGTTCTGACACTCTCAAGGGGTGGAACTATCAACATCTTTACTTAAGCGAAATACAAACGTTCAAGGGAAAATGGATTCTGTGAACAGATTAATTCTAAAGTACGAAAATTTGTTTTGACGATTATGGAAATAAGCGCTCTGTTCCGTTCAGGTAGGCCGGCGAGTCGAGGATCCGTGGGCCTGCGGCTCGACGAACTCTGTCCAGAAAAAGAGTGAAGAGCGCTTTGGTTTTTGATGTCGGCCAATGTGAGTGGCGGCCGGCAATTTCAATTAAAACTGCAAAGAGTTCAAAGAGAAAGGATTCAAATCATGTTTTTGTTGTTTACCTCGAATGTGACTGACACACAACACTCACAGCAATCGACACGCAATGGGAATTTGACTGCAATTTGGCGAACAAAAAGGAGACTGAAACTGGTCGAGTCAGACCAAGCACTAGCATTGTGTCTTGTGTTGGGCGGCGGTGAGCGGCCAGGTGTAACAGTAAGATGATCAGTGAGCTTTGATCGATCTCAAATTACCATTTTGTTGATGTTTCTTTAAACGTAAATGCGTGTAGTGTTTTTTGTTGTTGCATGCACCCAAAACAGAACAATTATCTCTTGACGTGTTCTTAAGTGTTTGTGTTTGCTTATTTTATTTTAATAAATTCATTTGACATTTGAGTGAGCAACTGAAGATTCCTTCACACAAACAACAACAGAATGCACTTTAGTTTTCTGTCTCGTTAGTCTGTCCACGAAATCCGAGAAAATGAGCTTGACCGCATCTCGATACGCCTTGAAGAAGACCAAGTAGGCGATTGCGGAAACGCCTCCGTGATTGCAGAGAACGAACATGCTGATCATCGTCATCTCGCGGTTGTAGGGCGCCGATGGAAAGATAAATGCGCAAACGAAGAACGCAACAGGAACACCGCCAAAGATCATCGCGACGGCGGTCAACATGAGAAGACTGGCAAAGACCTTCTTCTGGAGGCCAAAGTCTCCTCGTGGGTGATTTCGCTTTGAAGTTTTCTCACTTTTCGTAAGAACAATAATGAAGAGATGACAATTACAACGATTCCTATAGCGATCACTGCGAAAGCGCCATATATAATAGCAAAATTCTGAAAGCCGTTAGGGTTCAAACAGTAGACAAACAGCTTGTCGGGAAGTTCCGCCATCTCCGGATAATCCTGTAAAGCGGACGACCCATCCGATTGCGACTGGAAAGTAGAATAACCCGAAGAGAACGTGTGCTGCAGCGCAGAGAGCAAAAACCCAGGCTGGTCTGACGCGAGCGGCCAGCTTTGGATGGACAAACACGATGTAGCGGTGTGGGAAGGCGAACATCAACGGCAAAGGAGCATTCAACGGTTAAGAAACACATAAGAAGAAATAGCCAATAGATGAATTCTTCATTCTCATTGAAATGTCTGGCAATCCCATCCGCTCGAAGGCAAAGAGCGGGAAACAGCGGGTAGAAGTGTATAAAGGCGGTGACGAAATTGCAGAGAAAATTCCAGAACATCGTGTTGAGAGTGAAATAGGAATAGTGGCGGAGTTGCGGCGGCGTGTGACGGACGATGACGTAAATTGCAAACATTTTAAGTGGAATATGAATGCAGGTAGTGATGTCCATAATAAGACTAAAGAGGGCTTCATATTTGTTGGCCGACATTGATTGGTAGGCAGCAGCTATATGACCTGCAAAAAAGAGACAGTGTCAGACAATTCCAAATCAGACATCTCAGTATCAGACATTAAAAAAGCTGACAACTTACCAACCTCAATTAAAGTCAATTTCTCTCTCTCATTCTAAAACGATTCCAGATTGCAGCGCTCAAATTCAAGTTGTGGTAAGCAAATTAACTTTCGTTTCTGAAGCTCGTCTCTGAATCGTAAGTTAAGAAGAATACAAACGGTCAAAGGAAAATTGATTCTTTGAAGATGACTAATTCCTCAAAGTGCGAAAATTTGTTTTGACGATCTATTACGGAAGGAAATGCTGTTCTGCTCAGTCAGAATCAATTCCGACGGCTTCTTTCTCGGTAAAAACTGCCCAGTTGTTTAAGCGGAAGACAAAAGCAGGTTGTAGTGTCAAGAAAACGGGTAAAGAACGCTTCGTTTTTGATGTCCGACACTGATTGGCGGTTGGCAATTCCATGTACGACAGCATACAGACGGATACGAAATGTTTTTTTGTTATTTTTCTCGAATGTGACTCACAGCAAACGACAAATTGGATTCGCTCAGAGAACGCGACTGAAACGAGGCGTTTGTCGCGTCAAACCATTGTGTCTAGCGATGGGCGGCGAGCGCTCGTGTCGAAAAGTCAGACGATCAGGGAGCCAGATTTGATCAAATTTTTGAGCTAACAGTGCACGGAAGAGGACTTTGCCTTGATAGAGCAGCACGTGTTTGGTTTGTGAAAAGACGATGACTGACCGATGAGACGGTAACAGAGAATGAGAAGCGTGTGATGATGG
>MQUG01003977.1:0-43540 GCA_007213375.1 Steinernema feltiae | reverse complement strand
AATTAATGCGGTGACGAAATTGCAGAGAAAGTTCCAGAACATCGTGTTGAGAGTGAAATAGGAATAGTGGCGGAGTTGCGGCGGCGTGTGGCGGACGATGACGTAGATTGCAAAGAGCTTCAGTGAATATGAATGCAGGTAGCTATGTCCATAATAAGACTAAAGAGAGCTTCATATTTGAGATCCGACATTAGTCTGATGGTCGGCAAAATGACCTGCAACAAGCCAAAGGAAACAAACGATTTTCGGTTCTGACACTCTCAAGGGGTGGAACTATCAACATCTTTACTTAAGCGAAATACAAACGTTCAACGGAAAATGGATTCTGTGAACAGATTAATTCTAAAGGACGAAAAGTTGTTTTGACGATTATGGAAATCAGCGCTCTGTTCCGTTCAGGTAGGCCGGCGAGTCGAGGATCCGTGGGCCTGTGGCTCGACACACTCTGTCCAGAAAAAGAGTGAAGAGCGCGTTGGTTTTTGATGTCCGACATTGTGAGTGGCAGTCGGCAATTTCAATTAAAACTACAAAGAGTTCAAAGAGAAAGGATACAAATCATGTTTTTGTTGTTTACCTCGAATGTGACTGACACACAACACTCACAGCAATCGACACGCAATGGGAATTTGACTGCAATTTGGCGAACAAAAAGGAGACTGAAACTGGTCGAGTCAGACCAAGCACTAGCATTGTGTCTTGTGTTGGGCGGCGGTGAGCGGTCAGGTGTAACAGTAAGATGATCATTGAGCTTTGATCGATCTCAAATTACCATGTTGTTGATGTTTCTTTAAACGTAATGCGTGTAGTGTTTTTTTGTTGTTGCATGCACCCAAACAGAACAATTATCTCTTGACGTGTTCTTAAGTGTTTGTGTTTGCTTATTTTATTTTTAATAAATTCATTTGACATTTGAGTGAGCAACTGAGGATTCCTTCACACAAACAACAACAGAATGCACTTTAGTTTTCTGTCTCGTTAGTCTGTCCACGAAATCCGAGAAAATGAGCTTGACCGCTTCCGATACGCCTTTGAAGAAGACCAAGTAGGCGATTGCGGAAACGCCTCCGTGATTGCAGAGAGAACATGCTGATCATCGTCATCTCGCGGTTGTAGGGCGCCGATGGAAAGATAATGCGCAAACGAAGAACGCAACAGGAACACCGCCAAAGATCATCGCGACGGCGGTCAACAGTGAGAAGACTGCAAGACCTTCTTCTGAGGCCAAAGTCTCCTCGTGGGTGATTTCGCTTTTGAAGTTTTTCACTTTTCGTAAGAACAATAATGAAGAGATGACAATTACAACGATTCCTATAGCGATCACTGCGAAAGCGCCATATATAATAGCAAAATTCTGAAAGCCGTTAGGGTTCAAACAGTAGACAACAGCTTGTCGGGAAAGTTCCGCCATCTCCGGATAATCCTGAAAGCGGACGACCATCCGATTGCGACTGGAAAGTAGAATAAACCGAAGATAACGTGTGCTGCACGCAGAGAGCAAAACCCAGGCTGGTCTGACGCGAGCGGCCAGCTTTGGATGGACAAACACGATGTAGCGGTGTGGGAAGGCGAACATCAAGCAAAGGAGCATTCAACGGTTAAGAAACACATAAGAAGAAATAGCCAATAGATGAATTCTTCATTCTCATGAAATGTCTGGCAATCCCATCCGCTCGAAGGCAAAGAGCGGGAAACAGCGGGTAGAAGTGTACAAAAGCGGTGACGAAATTGCAGAGAAAGTTCCAGAACATCGTGTTGAGAGTGAAATAGGAATAGTGGCGGAGTTGCGGCGGCGTGTGGCGGACGATGACGTAAATCGCAAACATTTTAAGTGGAATATGAATGCAGGTAGTGATGTCCATAATAAGACTGAAGAGGGCTTCATATTTGTTGGCCGACATTGATTGGTAGGCAGCAGCTATATGACCTGCAAAAAGAGACAGTGTCAGACAATTCCAAATCAGACATCTCAGTATCAGACATTAAAAAAGCTGACAACTTACCAACCTCAATTAAAGTCATTTCTCTCTCTCATTCTAAAACGATTCCAGATTGCAGCGCTCAAATTCAAGTTGTGGTAAGCAAATTAATTTTCGTTTCTGAAGCTCGTCTCTGAATCGTAAGTTAAGAAGAATACAAACGGTCAAAGGAAAATTGATTCTTTGAAGATGACTAATTCCTCAAAGTGCGAAAATTTGTTTTGACGATTATTACGGAAGGAAATGCTGTTCTGCTCAGTCAGAAACAATTCCGACGGCTTCTTTCTCGGTAAAAACTGCCCAGTTGTTTAAGCGGGAGACAAAAGCAGGTTGTAGTGTCAAGAAAACGGGTAAAGAGCGCTTCGTTTTTGATGTCCGACACTGATTGGCGGTTGGCAATTCCATGTACGACAGCATACAGACGGATACAAATCGTTTTTTTGTTATTTTTCTCGAATGTGACTCACAGCAAACGACAAATTGGATTCGCTCAGAGAACGCGACTGAAACGAGGCGTTTGTCGCGTCAAACCATTGTGTCTAGCGATGGGCGGCGAGCACTCGTGTCGAAAAGTCAGACGATCAGGGAGCCAGATTTGATCAAATTTTTGAGCTAACAGTGCACGGAAGAGGACTTTGCTTGATAGAGCAGCACGTGTTTGGTTTGTGAAAAGACGATGACTGACCGATGAGACGGTAACAGAGAATGAGAAGCGTGTGATGATGGTGTTCTAAACTCAACTAAACGACGCGTAACGGTGTTTGCGGATTGGAATAATTGTTCCACAAAGAGGAACCTCGAAAAAGAGTCAATAATTCGTTAATCACCCAGTTGTCGTTGTCGTTCCGCATTCGAAAACGCAAAGTTCGCACGTTCGATGTTTGTACGGACGTCTATCATCTTCAACGGCGAAACTCAGAAATCTAGGGAATAAGATGGAAATCCGAGTTACCAAGTTCTTTCACTTCGTTTAGTGACAAATTAGGACCTTGCGGATCCTAAGATGCGTGTGGTGAGTCGCAAAAGGGAGAACAAGAGAGGTAGAGAGTTTATTATGTTACGGCACAAGAGTGCGGATGATAAACAAGACGTCGTGGTCGACGGGCCGGCCTCGAATCAGCGCTGTTGTCCTCCTAAGTAACCGTCGCCTCGGGCGTTGCCTGAATGATAACGATTATCACCGTGCGTCATTAAGCGCTATCACGCCCGCTTGTAGCTGCAGCTTCCGTGAGAGAGTGCCATCTTAACGAATGCTGACTCAGTTCGAGAGTTTATCAGCCATTTGGTGTTTGATCTCGACCCATCCGATCTAGCGATCAAGGACGGATTACAGTTTTCTCTTCAAGTTTGACATGAGCTTGATACTCCAACACCGACAAGCGGCTGCGCGTCTTTCCAGAGCGGCTATACTCACCGACGCTCAGGCTTCTTTGAAAGCACGACGAAGACAAACGTGAAACACACTCAGACAGCTTGTGCTTGTCAGGCTTAAGCATTTATCAAAATTATTATTAGATAATTCATTTGACATTTGGGAGAGTAACTGAGACGTTAGAGCCCTTCCAGCAAACAGCAACTTTGGTGTTCCGTCTCAATTCTTCAATTGGTCTTTGAAAGAGTAACGGAAATGTTGGATTCTTTCAAGCAAACAACAACAGAAAGCACTTTGATCTTCCGTCCCATTAGTCGATCGATCAGATTTGAGAAAATCCGTTTGACCGCATCTCGGTACGCCTTGAAGAAGACCAAATAGGCGATTGCGGAAACGCCTCCATGATTACAGAGGACAACCATACTGATCATCGTCATTTCGCGGTTGTAGTGCCCCGAAGGAAAGACTAATGCGCAAACGATGGCAACAATCGGAATGCCACCAAAGAGCATCGCGACGGCGGTCAGGGTGAGAAGACTGGCAAAGACCTTCTTCTGCAGAGCCAACGTGTCCTCGTGGGTGATTCCTTTTTGAAGTTTTCTCACTTTTCTTAAGAACAAGAACGAAGAGGTGACCATAATGAGGATTCCAGCGGTGATTCCTGCAGCAAACAAACTTCTAACAGCAACATTCACCATGTCATTATGGTTAAAACAAAAGACAAATTGTGCATCTGGAATCTCCGACATATTTGGGAAGTTTTTAAAGCGGACGATCAATTTGCGTGTGACTGGAAAGTAGAATAGAGCTAAAACAACGTGTGCTGCACCACAGAGAGCAAAGACCCAGATTGGTCTTATGCGGGAGGCCAGTTTTGGATGGACAAACACGATGTAGCGATGTGGGAAGGCGAACAGAAGCGCCAAGGAGCATTCAACTGTTATGAAAGCTATTAGAAGATACAACCAATAGCCAAATTCTTCGCTATTAATGAAATGTCTGACAATCCCTTCCACCCGAAAACAAACAGCGGGAAACAGCGGGTAAAAGTGTACAAAGGCGGTGACGAAATTGCAGAGAAAGTTCCAGAACATCGTGTTGAGAGTGAAATAGGAATAGTGGCGGAGTTGCGGCGGCGTGTAACGGACGATGACGTAAATTGCAAAGATTTTCAGCGGAATATGAATGCAGGTTGTTATGTCTATAATTAAGCTGAAGAGAGCTTCATATTTGAGGTCCGACATTGGTCGGCAGCAATTTGACCTGCAAAAGGAGAAACAACCAGTGCCAGACAATTCAAAAACAGACATCTCGGTAACAGACAATTCGAAACAGTAACAAATTAACATCAATTGAAGTCATTTTCTCTCTCTCATTCTAAAAATATGTCAGATTTCAGCGCTTAACTTCATGTTGCAATAGAAAGAGAGAGACGACGCATACTCTTTAGCTTTTTATGTCCATAGTTATGTCCATAATAAGACTAAAGAGAGCTTCCTACTTCAAGTTCGACATAGTAAGCCAGATGACCGGCAAAAAGCCAAATGAAACAAAAAGCTCTGTTTGTTAGAGCAGCACGTGTTTGGTTTGTGAAAAGACGCCGACTGACCGATGAGACGGTAACAGAGAATGAGAAGCGAATTGAAGATGTATAGAGATGATGGTGCCGTTTAGGAAAACAGAACAATTAGTTTTAAACTCTAGTGAACTTTGTGTTTGCGAACTCTGTGTAAACTAGGTGTTTGCGGAGTGCGGAGTGCGGATAGCGTTGGAATAATTGTTCCACAAATAGGAAGATCGAAAAAAAGTCGGTAATCCGCTAATCACCCAGTTGTCGTTGTCGTTCCGTATTCGAAAATTTGTTTTCATCCCAGTGACTCGATAACACTCTGTTCAACTGTTCAAACGGGCGTCATGACGTTTCCGCGCATACCGTTGCCGCGCAGTATTGGTAACAGCGACATGAAGAGAACAACCTGTCACAAAACTTCTAATCGTTGTTTTTATTAGGTTATCAAAGCCGATCTGTGCGAAGCCGGGACGCCCTACGAAGCCTGGGACGTAAGGAAACGACGCAAAGCTCCCTTGACTCTGCCTAAGCTCAGCTTAGTACAAAGCGGAATCTCAGTTTTAGCTCCTTAAACAACATTTAAGTCGCGGTTTGTTAAATAATAGTTTA
Source organism: Steinernema feltiae (assembly GCA_007213375.1). Lineage (NCBI taxonomy): Eukaryota > Metazoa > Nematoda > Chromadorea > Rhabditida > Steinernematidae > Steinernema > Steinernema feltiae. The sequence goes on along the minus strand of MQUG01003977.1, from coordinate 38,013 downwards.
TGAAGTTTACCGCGCAAAACTGCGCGCTAAATGGCGCGGTAACGGTTTGCGCGGAAATGTCGTGCCACGGTTCAAACGTACTATGAATGCAGAGAGTAATGTCCATAAAAAATGTTGGTAGTGGGCTATCGCCCCTTTTTAATAATTAAGAGTAAACTAATGTGTGTGTTTTCCGCCTGCACCGGCGTCATTTTAGACACTGAAACGACCGGTCATTCAGAAAACACGACACAAAAGAGACGACACTGCCGTCAATGGACGTCCAACTCACAAGGGAATGGTCTCAAATGGCAAACGCAGATCGAACTCAAATTTTGCAGACATGTAAGTACTAGTGAGTAGGTGGAAACCCCAAGTTTTTACTCTCCACTTCGAAATGAAACAAAAGTTCTGAGATTTTTTTCTGACAACAAGGGTGACGAGCCTTATTAGCACACGACGCTTACAGCTTACAGTGAGCGAATAGCGCATTGCGATGCTGCTGAATTGCGGCGCAGATGGTCAAAAGTTCGGTGCCGTCGCGAATATTTTTTGTATATTAGAATTTAAAACATTTGTAATCGTGTGTTTGTTTCTTTGCGTCATAATTCAGCAGAATCGCAATGCGCTATTCGCTCACCGCTCAACGTCGTGCGCTTATAACACGAGTCACACAAATGCTATCAGAAAAAAACCCTCAGAACTTCTGTTTCATTTCGAAGTGGAGAGTAAAAATTTGGCGTTTTCATCTACTCACTTTTCATCTGCCTGCAAAATTTGAGTTCGATCTGCGTTTGCTATTTGAGACCAATCCCTTGTCAGACACTGCGCACAACAGACAAACGCACTGCCAATCGGCCACCGAGCGCATATTTTAGAAACATTGCAATGGGGATACTGTCAGTTGTCTCATTTTGCGATAAAGGAAGCAGTTGTTGTTAGCAAGCATCAAAATGGAATTAAATAGAAATAACGTCAGTTTTTGAACTCAACGTCAATTAATAAGCTGTTACGTGAGAATATGAAACCCGTCGTGATCTGCTTGCAATTTTCTCGCGCTCCAGACAAACCCAAATTCAAGATTCAATTTACAATGCTCCCAGCAAACGGCAAGCAATGGGAATTTGGATGATATCCGACTGAATCTGAGCGAACCGTCGACAATCAGATACGTGTAACGTGAGCGCCGTCACAAGCAAGGACGACTGCGAAAGAAGGTGCGAAGATTAAAAAAAAGAGCCATTCCTTTTAGAAAATGAGCTTTATGAGCCACACGATTTGACGGGCACAGACGGACAAAACAACAATAAATCGTTTGACAAAAACAGCCATGAAGCTGTGATTACTATTTCTATTGTTCCACTTGAGACAGTGGGAAGAGAACGATTGTCATTGGATTTATTGTCCCAATTGACCAAAACGGACCAAAACAAGACAGAACGGCAACAACACGAACACTTTAATCGGCAGAAATCGCGATTTCGCCGCTGTTGATGGCGTCGACAACGTCGTGGGGAGTTTGACCATCGACAGTGCACCCAACTGACTGGGCGGTTCCTGAAAACAGCCAAATGAAGAGTTGCCCTGTGCAGAGAGCACAAATCTCACCGAGGACTTCCGTCACGGTCCCGCGCAAGGTGCGCGCCATCGAGCGAGGGCGCATCTGATGAGCGACGTGCAGGATCTGAGCAAAGGTGAGGTCGCCGTTGTGCTTCACTAAAGCAGAATACTGTAGAACGTTCTAGAGGATGCTGTCGTACCATTTTTGACCTTTTTGCGGTCACGAGGAGGTTCCTTGAGTTCCCTGATGAGAAGAGAAGCGGCCGATGGAATGACGTCCACCGTGGCAACGCGATTCTGGATCGTCAGCTGGCAGGTGACCTGAAGTCCCTTCCAGTCCTGCGTGGCGTTGACAATGTCTTCGGCGACCTTCTTGGCGGACAATCCGAGGGGACCGACTTTGGGCGCCAGAGCCGAGGTGGCCGCGACTTCTCCTCCAACGCAACGCAGAGTGACTGAAACGAGAGAAAGAAGACTTGAACGCGACAGAGACGAACGAAACGCTCACCGATCTTGGTCTCAGAGGGATCAAAGCGGTTTGGCGACATGGTGGATAGCAAAGTGATCGTTCTGCAGAGTGACCTTTCTGTTCAAAACTCGGTTTATAAGGTCAGCAGTTGCACAACGATTGCACAACAGTGGTGCAACGACAAGGTCGCATCGCAACGCGGGATTACGATATTCCCTGACTTACTGTAGTAGGATTAAAACAATATTTTAAAACATATAAAACAATGCGCAATATCACCAAAATGTGATGATTTTTTGTATCATTTTGATGCTCTGTGATATGAAAACCCCTAGCGGAATATAGGATGCAAAAGTCTTTTAAATGTAAAAATTTTGAAAATCGTAAGAGGTGCAATAAGTCAACAATATTTCATGACGACGCAGATTTTAAAACAGTTCTCTTTACCTTAAGAACAAAAGCTTTCTTGGCAATTTAAACAACAAATTTTTAGAAGTGAAGAGGTGATGATTTTGAAATAGTGAAAAAAATCTGAATCTACTGGCACGGACAATCTGAGCCCCTGGACGATCTGCGCCCCAAAGAACAATCTGATCTTTGCCGTTGGTCGTGAAGAGAACGAGTAAGAGGACGTCGCGATTTTGCATGGAAGGTTTGGGCGTGCGTCTGACTGAAGCAGTCGCGAGTGCAGATCTTTGTACTAATAGCAAATATTTAAGTGAGAAACTTACGGACTGAACGGGAGAACGGTTTTTCGTGAACAGTAGTTGAACGCAAGTCAGTCGATATTAAGACAAGGGTTAGCGCCGTGTTTGCTCAAAAGGAACGGATTTGTTGCTGCACGCACGTGCTGACGACTTTCTCGAGACCTGAAAACAGACAATCAACCAATTCGTTCATTTCAGCAATTACCTCCATCGTAGACGCGCAACCGAAGAACGAAACTGGCCGGGACAAGCAATCTCTTTTTATTTCTGGAGTATCGTCTCCGGAATCGGCCGGGACGACTTCATTTCCTCTTTTCCCCTGGGAAGTGATCTTCCAGGTTTGTCGTGTGTGTAGCGTGTGTGTATCGCAACGTGTGGGAACAAACTTCCGCGTGGCCGCGAATCAGATCTAGTTGAGACAACCGACGAAATCAGATACGTGTAAGGCGAGCAACTTCACAAGCAGGAACCCCGACTGCGAAGGAAGGAAAGGCCGCATCAACGCGTGCTTCCAGGGATCCAATTCCTTTTAGGATTTGCTTTTCGAAGCGAGGATTCAACGAAGCGAACAATTGACTTGTTGTTTTGCTTTCACTTCAATGTAAGTATAATTTAATCTGTACCTATCCCATTACGCAGAGAGAGAGAGAGAGAACGAAAACTCACTTTCCGTAGCTTGTGCCCACGTATTCTGGGCAGCTGCAACGCAAATGAGAAAATTGAATTGTTTCGTCCCTTCAACACCTCCAAAATGCTTGCGTTAAATGGAACATAAAAGAAACAATCGAAGATTCGATAAAACAATGGAAATCTTATAAAACACAAGTATTTGGGTTCTTTACGCAAGCCTCCCTGCGCTTAACCTCGATAAAACCACGGAAATCACCAAGCCTAAGCACTCCCCGAGCCCACCGATCCACAGCTCGATAAAACCACAGAAATCAGTTTTTAGGCCCTTCAACGCTTCCGAAATACGAGCTCAATGCTCATCATTGGCAAAGCGTCTGTCTGATGTGCGCGGTGTCTTAGTTGGACGCCCAGTGGTGTCATCTCTTTTGTGTCGTGTTTTCTAAACGACCGGTCGTTTCAACGTCTCGAATGACGCCGGTGCAGATGGACACAAACACAGCTTTCGCAGGATTCGGGGATTCTTTCAAGCCAACGCTGAGCTGCATTTATTGCAATTATAAAAAATTTGAGAAATCTTGTTATGAGAAAACCAGCGGCCAACTTGTACGCGTCATATCTTTGCGATGAGGCCGATTTAGTCCACAAAAATTGATTCCTATTGTGCGCTTGACTATTGGCTACACGCTGGTCAAATTTCAGCTCGATCGGAGCAATTTTTTTCATTTCTGCATTTTGAGCAACGTGTACTTCGCTTCGCCTTCAACACAAAACACACGCAGCATGACTCGAGCTCCAAAATGAGCCGTAAAACTCCCCCGCAACTCTCATCCTTGGCCCATTATTCACTCTTTTTTCCCAAAAAAGCGACCGGTCTTCACCCGTCCACGAATGAGATTTTGTCGAAGACGTGCGCACAGTGGCTCGTTGGAAGTGCGTTCGTCTGTTGTGCGCGGTGTCTGAGAATGTTATTGTTGTCTCTTGACGTGTATTTAAAGTCTTTGTGTTCGGTTATTTTATTTTTTTAAATTCATTTGACATTTGGAAGAGCAACTGACAACGAGACCTTCGATTTCTTCAAGAAAGCGACAACAGAAAGCACCTTCATTTTCCGTCTCTTTAGTGTGTCCACCAGATCTGAGAAAATCCGCTTGACCGCTTTCCGATACGCTTTGAAGAAGACCAAGTTGGCGACCGCGGATATGCTCCCATGATTAGCGAGGATCATCATGCTGATTACGGTAATTTCGCGGCTGTACGGCGCCCAAGGAAAGACCAATGCGCAAGCCATTACCATAAATGGAATTCCGCCAAAGATCATCGCCACGGCGGTTATCGTGAGAAGACTGGCGAAGACCTTCTTCTGGAGGGTCAACGTCTCCTCGTGAGTTATTTCTCTTTGAAGTTTTCTCACTTTTCGTAAGAACAGGACTGAAGAAACGACGATAATGAGGATTCCAACGGCGATCCCTGCCGCATATAGACAAGTAACAGCGACATTCAGCATGCCGATAGGATTAAAACAAAAATCAAATAAAGTATCGGGAAGTTTTGGCATATTTGGAAAGTTTTGAAAGCTAACGGTCAATTTGCTTGTGACTGGAAAAAATAATAGAGCTAAAACAACGTGTACTGCAGCGCAGAGAGCGAAAACCCAGAGCGGTCTGATACGGGAGGCCAGTTTGGGATGGACAAAGACAATGTAGCGGTGAGGGAAGGCGAACAGAAGCGCCAAGGAGCATTCAACTATTAGGAAAGCTATTAGAATATACAACCAATAGCCAAATTCTTCGCTAGTAATGAAATGGCTGGCAATCCCATCAGCTCGGAAGCAAGGAGCCGGAAACAGCGGGTAAAAGTGTATAAAGGCGGTGACGAAATTGCAGAGAAAGTTCCAGAACATCGTGTTGAGAGTGAAATAGGAATAGTGGCGGAGTTCAGGCGGCGTGTGACGGACGATGACGTAAATTGCAAAGATTTTAAGCGGAATATGAATGCAGGTAGCTATGTTCATAGTAAGGCTGAAGAGAGCTTCATAGTTGTCGTCCGACATTGATCGGTAGGCAGCAGCAATATGACCTACCAACAGCCGAGGGAAACAAATTGAGTTTCGGTTCTTGCGCTCCGAGTGAATGGAATTCAGAGTCGTAAATTAAGCGAATCACAAACGTTCAACATGACTAATTCGTAAACTAATTTGTTTTGTTTTGCCGATGTTTGTAATAAATGGTGTTCTGTTCAGCCAGAATCAATTCTTTTCTGTTAAAAAGTTTAAGTAAGTAAGTAAGGTTCTGACACTCCCCGGGGGTGGTACTATCGAGATCTCTAGTTAAGCGAAACACAAACGTTCAACGGAAAATGGATTCCGTGAAAAGATTAATTCTAAAGTACGAAAAGTTGTTTTGACGATTATGGAATTAAACGCTCCGTTTCGTTCAGTTAGGCCGGCGAGTCGAGGATCCGTGGGCCTGCGGCTCGACAAACTCTGTCCAGAAAAAGAATGAAGAGCGCTTTGGTTTTTGATGTCGGCCAATGTGAGTGGCGGCCGGCAATTTCAATTAAAACTTCCAAGTTGATCGAGAAAGGATACAAATCACGTTTTTGTTGTTTTTCTCGAACACACAACACTGACAGCAAACGACACGCAATGGGAAATTGGATCACGAACAAAAAGGAGACTGAAACTGGTCGAGTCAGACCAAGAACTAGCATTGTGTCTTGTGTTGAACGGTGAGCGGTCAGGTATAACAGTAACATGATCAGTGAGCTTTGTTTTTTAAGCTAACAGCGCACGGTAGACGCCTCTGCTGGTTAAAGCTGCTCGCGTTTGATCTGTGAAAACACAAAGTAGAACATTTCGGCGCGAGGTCCTACCACGAAACCAACACAAGTATGACCTTTTTCGGATGTTCTTAAGGCTCTTCTGGAGAACGCGGTTTTGCGATTGGCGGAAGGAAACAATGGAGGCTTCGTCACCGGCGAGCTCGTCTGGAATCTCTACAGCAACGTGCTGGAGAACAAGCAGAAGGCAAAGAAAAGCAAGAAAAGCGAGCATGGCCGGAGGAGCTGGGCGCAGTTAGCCGAGATGAGCGCAGTCCGATTCACGTCGACATGACATTAGCGCAAAAGTCTTTGGCACGAATGACATAAGTTTTAGGCTTAGTTTTGGGCTAACCACACTGTAGCTGCCTTAGACTAAGGTCTAGGAGCTGCAGCAGGGTTTGTTGCCGCAATTTTGTGCTCTCTCCGCTCGCCCAAAACTAGGTGAGGCTTTGCCTTCGTCTTTGGCTTGACCCATTCAGATATCTAATCTGGCCTTGTTGTTGGTTCACATGGTGTCTCGTATTTTTAGAGCATTTGTCCGACTTTTAAACCATCAGAAACAATTTCTGTTTTTGTTTGGTATCTTGTTTAGACAAGTGTTTTGTAATTTGTCTGTCTGAAAATGCGCGTCGTCAGTGGGCGCCTATTTTTGAGGATGAATCTTACGCGTTACAATCTCGATTTTCAATCTGCATGTTCATTCATCACCAAACATCGAAAAGTCAATTTCCAGCTTATCTTGCGCTCGTTCCGCATCTTGTTTACACCTCCAACCCATAAATCAATGTCGTCGACTGTGTACTGTGTGAACGAGTGGTCTCGACGCGTCTTTGTCTGAATCGTCGCAAAAACATTTCATCCCGTGTTTTTCGCATACTCAAACACATAATCTTTCATTTCTTCCTTTTTCTCTCAAGTGCTCTCAAGCCGTTCTTATAGAACAATGGCGGTTGAGTGGTTCACACTGGCTCTTTTTTTTTTAAATCGGGAGTTGTTTCTTTCTTTTGAAAAGATGACTCTTATTCATAAATTGTTTTCATATTACCAGAGGAGTCTTCTTTGATTTGTAACTAAATTTTAAAACAATTAAAGTGCACACGTTGAAACTGTGTTGATGACTACTGATGTAGTTGATGGCGGTAGTGATAAACCAACATTTTTTTTGTAAAAACGACGTCCTCAGTGGATGCTTTGTTTCATTTTTTAAAGCTGAAAAAGAGAACACACGCAAAACCAGTCAAAGGTTAATCTAAAACTAAAACTTAAATTTCATTAGATTTTTTAAATTTCCAATTTTTTGGGGATAAATCTTACGCGTTACGATCTCAATTTCAAATCTGCATGTTCATTCATCATCACCAAACATCGAAAAGTCAATTTCCCGCTTATCTTTCGCTCGTTCCGCATCTTGTTTACACCACCACTCCAACCCATAAATCAATGTCGTGAGACGTCGTTTTTGTTCTACGTTGCGTGTGTGATTATTGCGAATTCAAAAGTGCGTTTTGGTTGTTCAGCACCGCTTTGTTCTTGAACCTCGCTGATTTCGAGGATTCGTTTTTCGAGATTCACGTCTGGCGCGAAGCGTGCATCACCATGCCTCACGCCTTGCTTTCAGGAAATGGCCTGCTCGGAGAGTGACCCAGAAATCTGCGAAAAGAGGCGGCGAGACATGGGAATTTTCCACATTGGTTGGGCGCTGCTGGCGCTGTGCATTTTGATGACTATCTACATGAGGGTAGCTTAGTAGGCTTTTGTGGTTTTAAAAAATATCATTTTTTTGAAAACAACATTCCCATGCGGCTTGCGGTTTTACGCTTCGATTGATAACTTGGCTCGGGTTTTGTATCATTTGTGTGAGCTGTTTGAGAAACCTAAAAAATTTATAAACACCGGTTTTGGAGGTTGTTAAGCTACTAGAAATTTTTTAAACAATTTACATCATTTTTTGGAATTCCTCGCAGAACAATATTTGGTTCAAAAATTGCGAAAACCAAACCTGCTGAGGAAACTGCGCCCCAGAGAACAACAGAACCATGTTTCTTTGTTAATTCTTTTTGCTCTCTGCTTCCACTGAATCCCGGACAAAATGTTTTTAAAAAAATTCACAAAGACAATATGCCCAAAGTCCAAATGTCCAAAATTGTCCTAAAAGTTGAATAATGCAAATGTAGTTTACAACAAAGAAAGAACCCGGTTTTTAGTTATTAAGCTGTTAGAAATATTTAATTTTTTATATCATTTTGCAATTTGTAATAAAAACAATGATACATAGCAGAGTAGTTATAACTGTGAATAATCAGTACCTGCTGAGGAAACTGCGCCGCAGAAAGAACAGAACCATCAGTATTTTCTTTACTCTGTACAGCTTGTGCAACTCCCATTGTTGTAACAATGAAGACAGTTTCGTTTGTGATTGTAACGATTGTAACGATTGTGATTGAAAAGAACAACAAATTTTTATTATTTTTGGAATGTTTTTCAGAAAACAAAACGTTAAAGATCTCTTTTGTTTAGGATTTTTTAATTAAATTATTATTCAGAATCATTCAATAAAACTCTCCTGAAGTTTTCACTGTTGCTTTGGTGTCAGAGCTTTGAGTATGTATTCGCGCACATAGCATTTATGAAAGCGATAATGTTAAAAGTGCATTTTGAATTAAAATACAATGTCCTCGCATTTTCTGTTCTCAACGCCGTCTCGCACAAAGCTAAAAAACGGGATCTCCTGTCCCACAGTCCCACAATTCAGTCCCAAATTCCAAATCACACATCGTTGTCATTGAGTCGAAAAAATCGCCATTAATCGAAAATACGTTTGAAACCGAAATAATCGCAACCTGTTGTCCATATTGGTGTTTTGAGTTCAAAATTTCCCTGAGCTTTAACGATCTTCGTGTACTGTAGCAGAAAATGGAAATTTAATTTTTGGAGACATGCTTTGACGAACAGTTTTTGTAGAGCGAGAGTTCCGTCTAGGTCTTCCGTTTATCGAGTGTTCCTCATCAATTGATACGCTGTACAAGTTTAACGCTTGAAATAGTTTAAATAAGCAATCAAATAGGTTTATTTGTTTCTTATTTGGTTTGCCCTATTACGAAGGGCGTTACATTTAATCAGAATCACACTCCGAGTCCAACTTCGAGTCATCATCGTCCTCATCTTCATCGTCGTCAGAACTCGAATCAGAATCAACGCTGTCGGAAACGTATCCTTCTTCCATGCATCCGCTTCGCTCCGCAAGGCTGTCGAGGGTCATGAAGCCGTCAACACGATCCTGATTGGCACAACTCTTGTACACTCTCAAGTCCGCTTCAGCCGTGCCGTGAACAGGATGACTCAACCAAACGCGATCCTCAATTACGTTAAAGTGATCTTTGAGTTTCTTGGCGCTCTCGTGCGAAATCCTTGCGTGAATTTCTTTCTTTCCGAGCGGAGAATTCTGGGGAACTTGAGATTCCCAACTTTTGTGCGCTTCTTCAAACACTTCAAACGGAAGGAGATTTTCTCCTCCCACCTTTAGTTCTTCAAAATGGGGTCTTTTAACGAAATCCACAAAGAGTTCGATGACTTCAGTTTCAACTTTTCCGCATATAGTAAGTGTTCTCAAATGCTTCGACTTCAACTGGCGTTCGAGAAAGCGCGTCATTTGGAGCGAAGCCAATTCAGACAGATTCTCATCAGCAAACCACGCGATGCTTGAAAATCGAGTTTCCATCAACTCAAGAGTTTCGTAAAATTGGTCTGGAGCATACCAGAACCTGATGTATCCACAGAGTTGTGACGCAGAAGCCTTCAACTCGTCTAAATCAGTCCTTGAGTCAACGGTGGTGTTGCGTAGACATGCGGTAATCGCTAATTCGTTTCCAAACTCCGCCCACGATCCGTCAATGAGCGAGAGCTTTTTGATGTCCGTTGCCACCTCTTTATCCTCGAATGATGCGAGTTCGATGACGTCGTGGACGATTTAGGTCGGCAGATTCGCAAAATCATTGTCCAAGCCGAGCTTCAAGTGGTCGACGTAATCCGGGTGCGTGTAGAGCATCTCGACCGCCTTCTGCAGCTGCGAGGTCAACGCCAACTCGCGCTCAGTTGGATCCTTTCGGGGCTTGCGACGCCTCTTCAGAATCCGTCTGCTCTCGGCGACGATCTCGGAGATTTCCTTGCTGCGGTTCATTTCAGAATGCGTCAGACGTGAAAATCAGGATGTTTATGGACAGAAAAGCGATGCGAATCGCATTGCTTCGGCACTTTTGGTAGCAGTTTTAAAGAAATTTAGATTTTTTTGAGCGAATTTTTTGCTTATTGGATAATAAACGATTGTTAACGTGAGATCGCCTCGTCGCGCAGAACAACAGAGGCAGCAGGAACGAACCCGGACGGCAGCCCCGTACCGTGGACTTCTACAAGAGTCAATAATCACTTAATCTCCCAGTTGTCGTTGTCGTTCCGCATTCGAAACAGCACGTTCGGTGTTTGCACGGACGTTTACTATCATGTCCAAGGGCGAAACTCAACTCAGAAATATGGAAATCAGAGGTTACCAAGTTCTTTATTCATTTCTCCTCGTTTCGCCAAGTTTGACATGAGCTTGATACGCCAACACCGACAAGCTGCTGCAGGTCTAGCAAAGCTATCCTCACCGTCTCTGAAAGCACAAAGAAGACAAACGTGCAACACACTCACTATTGTGACCATCACAATTTATTTCACATTTGGCAGAGCAACTGACAACGAGACGTTGGATTCTTTCAAGCAAACAACAACAGATCGCACTTTCACTTTCCTTCCCAGTAGCCGATCAATCAGATCTGAGAAAATCCGCTTTTCCACTTCGAAGCTTCCAATATCAAACTTCGTTTTCTATTTCCACCTTCTCCGTGGAAAAGCGCATTTCGGCTACGCTTCGCCCAATTGCGAGAGCCGAACCTAACATTCACACCTAACAACCTCCCACAATAGGTGTGCTTTTATTAGGTTCAAAAGGAGTTAATAACAATAACACGTAACGTTACAACAAAACATTTCATAATACCTCAACAGAATTAAACTACTTGTCGACTTCGTTTCCAAGTCAGTAAGTTTCGGAGTAGCCCCCAGGTTCCGGGCTGACGACCACCAGTTTGTCACAGACGGCTGAAGAGCGAGGATGCTGTTGGAGTCGTCGCTTCCGATGCCTCCACGTACGCGTCCAGAGTCTTCGGATCCTTCCAGCGGCCATGCTGCATCACCTCGAAGACGCTAGCTCCATTCTTAATTGCCGCTGTAGCTGCTCCGCCACGGAAAGCGTGGAGAGTGAGTTCTTGCCGGATTCCTAGCTGCCCAGTGACGCGCTTCAGCTCTTTCCTAGCCAAGTCATACGACATCGCTTTTCCTGGCATGCTAAACCCTGGAAACAAGAATTCCGACTTCGGGCCGGTCTTCTTCCATAGTTCCAACAGTCGGACCGCGCACAGCAACGTGGGTGATTTCCGGATTGTGACCTGCCGATCCGCTCCTTCTTTGTTGGTCTTATCTTTCTGATGCTGAGCGTGGCTCCTTCCTTGGAAAAAGTCACCTGCGCCCATAGTAGATTGATTCCTTCCGCCGGTCGCAGACAACCCGCAAACAGTAAGCACAGCAGCGCGACTATGCGGCGATCCTTCAGGTCCGGAGAGTCCCAAGTTGCGATTTTGCGCATTTCGTCCTCGGAAACCTTCTTACGATGCGTCGGCGGCACTGATTGGCGTTTGACGCCTTCCAGTAAAGTTGAAATCCAGATGGATTCGGCTGGGTTTCGTCCTCCTGCGAACTTGAGAGCCCATCTCAATGCTGACGCAGCGGACTGGAGGCTTGAAGCTGACTGAGACTTCGAGTAGCTCTCCGCCAGGAACGCCAGTACCTCCTCTTCCGCAACTGGTATTGCTTTGTCTTTCCTCCAATGGAAAAACTTATCCACCACTCTGGAATACCTCCGCAGCGTTGTCTTCTCCCTCGAAGCTCGTAACCACCGACGTAGGTCCTCTGCGACCGATTTCGAGACGTATCCTCCAACGGCAAGTGAGATTGTCCCAAACGGGTCTAAATGTATCTTAGAACATGGGCGGGCTGGCGGGAGTAAACACAATAACTGATCAAATTCAAGCGAATTTCGAAATTATCAATTTGAACCAAATTAGCAAGATATCGAAATTCCGTTCGATTTTCCACTATCACTCGAAATCCCAAAATCGAACCTACGACTTTTCCGTTCGGGACCGCAATTGGTCTTGAACGCTCCGCCGAAATAGTCATTTCCACTTCGAAGCTTCCAATATCAAACTTCGTTTTCTATTTCCACCTTCTCCGTGGAAAAGCGCATTTCGGCTACGCTTCGCCCAATTGCGAGAGCCGAACCTAACATTCACACCTAACAACCTCCCACAATAGGTGTGCTTTTATTAGGTTCAAAAAGGAGGCAAGACGCCTAAAGTGCGCAGCTAATGAAGAGGAAGTAAAAGTCAAATGGCGAACGCGGTTCGTTGAACACCGACCTTTCGTACGTTGACGGGACGAACAGTTCTGATCCGCGCTCCACTAGGATCGCGTCTTTAACGAACCATGCCCATGACGCCCCAGACCAAACGCTAGGAAAGAATACATGCGACGGCCACCAAGGTATTCCCATTATCCCCGATGCGCCGGTTCTGATGAAGTGCGCAATTGCAAGCGGAATTAAGTGCGGTGGCGGCACTGCCCATACTAGTTCGCCTTGCCAGGAGGATGCCAAAGCATCGACGCCCTCACAACCAACGTCCGGGTAACGCGACAGAAACCTACCGCACTGCGCATTCCGATAGTTAGCAAACACATCTATTGTCGGATAACCCCACGTAGATGCGCAAAGGTCGAAAAATTCTCGTCTTATACCCCAGTCGTCCTTATCCAATAGTCTGCTCGCCTCGTCCGCAAGGACGTTTTCCTCCCTGGGCACCCAAACTGGCCTTATCACCATATTCCGCGCCTCCGCAAGTTCGAAAATCTGAGTCGCTAGCAACTGCAGTTGCTCCTTAGGACTGCCCTTCTGGATTATGCTCACTGCGCCCTGATTGTCGATCTGGATGACGACTTGTGTGCCGCTAAGCTCGCCTGCGAACACTTGTAACCCGTATAGTACCGCTGCCACTTCTCTAAATGTGCTAGATTCGGAAATCTGGAACGAATCGAGGTTAATACCCGCTCTGGATGTCGAGCCATCCGCGTTCCAGATCACGGCGCCTGCTCCTGTCGCGGAAGCGTCCGTAGCCATTCGACGCATTGCCATTACGCTAACAAACGAACGCCAATTCCTTTCCCTTATGCTAATCCTCCACCATAAAATATCGTTTCTCTCCTGGGCCGACCAGGGCCAGTGAGCACCTACCGGGAATTGCTCCATGTCGTGCACCGTTGCATGGAATGCCCGCGCCTTCAATTGTGAAGCCGGGCCGAACACAAACTTCAAGGAAGCTATTGTTCCCGTTAGGCACATTCTATCATTTCTAGAAGCGCTTCCCCTACTCCCAAGCTTATCTAGCAACGCGATCGCGCGCTTGACCCGCTTGTCGGCTATGCTGACTCCGTACCTGCGTAGGTCTATGGTGTAACCTAGCCAATCTAGGACCTGCGTAGGTTCCCAAGTGCATTTCTCATCCGACGTAATCACGCCAGCCATCGCCAAGTCCTTACGTACCCGCTCGACAGCTTCACTGCACAATTCCCGCGATTCCGCGAATATCAGCCCATCATCCAGGTACAACGCGCAGGCAATGCCATCGCGGCGCCAGGACTCGAGCAGCGGCTTAAATAGCTTAGTGAATATCATTGGCGCTGAGGATAAGCCAAAAGGCAACACGTTGTACACGAAATATTGGCCCCTCCACGAAATGCCTAAGAATTTCCTGTCGCGCTGCGCGATCTCCACGTGATGGTAACCGCTCTTCATGTCGAAAGCGGCCATGAATCCATCCTTCGGTAGCATAGCCGCGATCGTTTCGAGGCGCTCGAATTTCACTGATTTCCATTCCAGGAATTTCTTAAGCCACGAGAGGTCAACGATTAGTCGGAACTTTTTCGAATTATCGTTCATTACGACTGAAAGCGGGCTTACCACCGTAGGTTTATCACGCTCTCGACTGATTGCGTCCGCTGCGAGCAACCTCTGGATCTCTGAGTCCACAAACGCGCTTTCTCTATTCGCTGACACCGCGTTGGCCTTAGAAAACTCGGGGACTATCAGCCCCCGGCGGAACGGCAACGCGTATCCATGTCTTATAACATCCAGTAGCCATGGAGGCGTATTCAACTTCTCCCAAAATTCAATATGCAAACGTAGCGTACCTGTAACTCTGCCAACGGCAAGCTGGTCATTGACGGGAAGGTCCTTGGTTGCACTGGCTTGCGACGTGCCCGACGTTCTTACAGTTGAAGCAACGTGGCTGTCCTGTAGGGCGGTGGTACCTTGCTGGAGGAGCTTGATAGCCGAAGCTACTGTCCAGGCGCTGCTGGATCTGTTGCATTTGCTGGGCCAGATGCTGGTAACTGGACTCTCGTTGGTACGCGACAACGGATCGTCCACTACCGTTGCCGCTCTGTCGAAAGGGCCGCTTCCGCTCACTTGAGCCGGAGGAAGCAGTTGCTCCACTCTGCGGTCGGCTGGCTTCCAGGTCGTTGAACTTGTTTAACGCCTCGGACACGTTCTTCGCATAGGAATTGTCCGGGTTAGCCTCTTGGTAGTCATCAAAATACGCGAAGAAGTGAGGCTTCGCATCTCCCTTACGGAGGAGGGCATTTCTCGCCTTCAGTTCCTCGATCGTTGCCGACAACGTCTCAGGATCACCCGCTTCCAGCAATTGATTAATGATTCCCGAGTTGAACTGGACTTGGACGTTCAGTCGAGCGCTCTTTAGCGTCTTCTCAGGCGTCGCCGCCACTGCTACCGGTCGAGCAGCCAATTGACTCTGCAGGAGTAATAGAGTTTGCGCCATTTGATCAATGATGGGATCACGGGCGACCTGCGACTGCTGCTCGCTACCTGCGGATTCGTTAGCCATTCTATAATTGCTAGTTCCTTCAAGTCAATCCAATAGTACCCACTCACGTTAGCGATCAATCCTCCAACCGAAATACGAATGTTCTGGTCTTGAACTTCTGGGCTCGCGCCGGTACCTCCTCTCTGAAGATAAACTGACGTTTATTCCGTCTATTTAATTTATGCGCGCAAAGAGAAATACTAGCCGCACGAGAGAAGTAATGAGGAAACCCAAGAATTACTATTGACGTGCGCTCGCGGGATACCTTCGACCGCTTGTTGACAAGGAACTGGGCTGTACCTGCGCCAGAACCGATTCCGCGGGATTCCTTCGACCGCTTATTAACAACGAACTGGGCTGTACCTGCGCCAGAACGGATTCCTCGGGATTCCTTCGACCGCTTATTTAACAATGAACTGGGCTGTACCTGCGCCAGATCCCAATTACCGATTACCGAGAAACCGTAAAGTTCTACAACAGTAACAACAAAAACAGTAACAGTACCAAGTAACTGAATAACTGAACAATAACTGATCAAATTCAAGCGAATTTCGAAATTATCAATTTGAACCAAATTAGCAAGATATCGAAATTCC
This sequence comes from Steinernema feltiae, assembly GCA_007213375.1. Lineage (NCBI taxonomy): Eukaryota > Metazoa > Nematoda > Chromadorea > Rhabditida > Steinernematidae > Steinernema > Steinernema feltiae. The sequence goes on along the minus strand of MQUG01003977.1, from coordinate 22,223 downwards.
GTTCGATTTTCCACTATCACTCGAAATCCCAAAATCGAACCTACGACTTTTCCGTTCGGGACCGCAATTGGTCTTGAACGCTCCGCCGAAATAGTCAATTCCGCGTCGATTGAGCTATCACTTGCCCTCCTGCAACTCTCGACCGACCGGTAGCGCGCGGGCCGCCAGACAGAGTGAGAGCGCGTAGTGTATTGCGTTACGGACAGCATGTTCAGTTTTATCAATTAGTAGATATGCGATTGTGAACAATCAGTGTGAAGTTCAAACGACACCAAAAACGACTAAAACGACTTCAATAAAAACTTGCATTCGTCAATTTTGCGCCTAATTTGCGCTTTAATGAATGCTTAATTCGCTTGATTCTCATTATCTCCAAAGTGTAACGCCCAGTACTGAAAGCGCCCGTGAATCAAACTAGCTTCCAATTGGCGAAGTGTCATAAATGCTTTTAACAGATTCGTGTTTTTGCTTTTGCAGTTGATTGGTTGTGAGTCATCTTTTTCTTCATCACCGAGATTAGAATGTGTGAAAAAATGAATGAAAACATGAAAACCTGTGATGGAAATGCGATGCCTTTGACGAGCGCATCGCTGTTATCTCGTTTTGCTTCATATAAACGGTACAAACTGTTGAAATTCACCGCAAAATGGAGTTTGTGCCGTTTGCCTTCATTACTTCTGTGGTCAACATGACCTGCAAGTACACGTATGGGAAATACAGACTCCAGGCGTTGTCGACCTATTGGAGAAAAGCGGCGGACGCGCGTTACAAGGAATGTCACGGCACTCAACTGACGGACGTCACAGTAAAGTTGCACCCGCTGGATTGTTCGTACAGTACAAAACCCAAAGGACTCAAACTCGAATCGTTCGACTTTCAGCGCTACCGCTTGCATAAACTTTGGCTTTACAATAGGAAAGAGTACAAAAAGTCAGCCAAAACCGTCGATGCAGCGAACAAGGCAAAAGTGGTCCAGCTCATCACTCAAATGCTCCACAATAGCCGCTATCCACTTCCGAGGCTGCACGTTGACATTGAAAGGGGCGAAGATGAAGTGTGGCATACGGTGAAAATGATTTTCGCCGCTATTCCCGCGGTGCAGACTCTACAGTACTCGGCCGACTTTGCGTGGTGTCTTCCAATAGTTGAAAAAACGATGGAATCTTTGTATTTGTGCGGAAGAGTCGACGAAACCCGCTGCATGCCGAAAATGGTGCAGACGACGATTCTGAAGTCGGTCAAGAGCGGACGTTTGATCAATTTACGAGCTTACTTCAGGCCAGAACAGCGCCGTTTCTGCGAACAGCTGCTGCGGGCGATCGAAAATCGCAACGGCTTTGATTTAATAACCCTCGGTAACGTCTACAAGGAGTTCTTTGAAAAGAAGATCACGAAAAAAGGAACCGCTAGAATTAATTATGTCGATGGGAATACGATCTACTGGACACTTCGCGAGTAGGAAAGGTCAATTCGCATGTTCGCTAATGTGTTCTGTTCTTTTGTTAATCATATAATTGTAAGATGTATCGCGAACAGAGTTTATCGTTTCTGCGCTAAACTATTCACTACGTTTTCATTGGCAAACAGCCGAGGGTCCTTTGTCTAGTTTTTTGTCCTTCCGTAAGGGTATTCGGTTTTTCCCAGCTACTGAAACGTCGAATGGCCTTGTTCAATAGTCCACGGTACGTGAGTCCTATGCGTCGTTTGGTGCCAAAACGTTGCTTACAAAGAAGCTTGCACATTTCTTGGAGCTTTGAGCATTTCGAAGATTGTAATTTGCCCTAAATGCTAGCGCTCTTGGTTGCATTAAAGTTAAATGATACCTCGTGATCTTGCTTTTCTCTTTTCCTTTCCTTTTCTGCTTTTCCAAAAGAGCAAAATGCAAAAAGCAAATTGTTTCTCAAACAACATTCGAATCACGACTGCATGTACGTTTCAGCGGCTAAGATAGAGGAAATTCCGAATATTCAATTCCTTTTGATCCCTGTACAAAAACGTCCAGGCGCTGAGGTGAAGGACAGCCTTGGGTGAAGGATTGATAAAAATTACGTTTCGCCAAATACCTTATGTTGCGGTTGCACTGAGACATAAATACAATGCTTCCGGATCCGCAAAAATTTGCCGCGATTGACTGTAGATCATGGGAGTCAAATATATTCAAAAGGTTGATTGATCGGTGGAGTTGAAGTGCTGAAACTGGACGATTAAGTCATGGCTTGACAAAGGGTTGATAACTTACGTAATTTGAAGAAAGACGCTCATGCTGGCGCGGTTTTCTTGAATAATATTTTTTTCCAATTTTCTCTTCTAAATTAGAATCGATTACAATGCGTCAAGTGAGAAGCTGTTGGTCAGTCATCTATTGCTTCAGCCCCACTGTCGCCTTGCATCACTTTCCTGACCATCGCTCGTCTGGCGCCTATCTGCGCCTCTGCCTTTTCTGTCTGGCTCCTCCTTTAGTACGCTGTACTTAAACTCGCGCCGCGAGCCATTCAGCCCTCTGGTTCCGTCCTCGTTTCTCATTATGTTTTCATCTACACAATAATTCTCACACATCTTCAAAGCGAGAAGCACATTTTGCTGGTTTGCCGACAGTAATCTCTTGAAGAAAAGACTTTTAGCTTAGTTTTTGGTATCAATGTCAACAAATTTTTACAACTTGACAGCCGCCAAACACTTGAAAAGTACGTTTCCGTTGCTATTTACGACTTCTGTCTAAGATTTTAATAGAATGCAATTGTAAGTTTTCATTATTGAAGACATGATTTTTGTAAACAACTGGATTATTTCTGATTTCGCGGTTTTTCGAATAATAATTATGTTTTCACGCGGTTTTGGCTAATGAAATAAAACTCACCAAAGTTGAAGAAGATTCGCACAATTAGTCGACGTCCCTGGGGCGACCGTTGCAGAGTTACCAAAACAAGCGCACGTCCGATCGATTGAGGCCAGATGCGATTGCGCGCCAAGCGACAACCGACGACAACGGCCGTCGCGAATGCGGCGACGGTCGCCGTTTCTTTTGTTTACACCCCTTACTCGCTCCCTTGCGCTTGGTTCTCTGTCCTCTCCCTTGAATTGGTGCCTTGAAACAGCCTCATTTAAGAAACTCCATAGTTCCTGCTGCATCGTCAGGACAACATCGACACGTTTGGCGACTTTTACAGTTGCGTTTTGTCACATTGGATAAACCAACTCTCTCACCTCTAAAGCATTAGTTTGAAGTTTGGTTAATTGCAATTGCAACTTCTATTTTCTATGAGTTTGGGCTTGTAATCGTTGGCTTTTACTCTCTCTCTCTCTCTCCTTCGACCAAACACGCGCGACTCCTTCAACTCAAGGCAAGTCTTGCATTTTAGCTTTTCCAACAAATCATCAATCATTTAGATTGTCACGACGCATGTCATGTATATATCGGATATCGGACCTTAGGCCCTAAGACCAAACGCCGCAGGACGTTTGCGCAGAGGCGTGAGGAACTGTGCCTCGCCAAACTCGTGAGTGCTTGTGAGTGTGAGTGGAATTTCCAATCAATTTAAATTTCAGGCAAACCGTTCCGAAAGCTTGGAGACGTTATCTCGTACAACTAAACGTTGTCTGTCTCTTTAAGAAGAACACTACACTCCCGAACGAATATAGACGTCTATTTAATAGATTAAAGTCTCGCTCGTTATTTGGAATAAACCAGAGAAGAGGGCCCGTTGAGCGCCCTCAAAATTTACCCGTGGTTCTGCTCTTGATATTGAGGAGCGCGAGGCGATGCTCACGTGGAGAGAACAACAAGTACTCCTTAAGAAAGCAGCATTTGTCAAAAAGAAAGGATGGATGGCAAAGTTCTAATCAGCCGAGTTAGCTTTGAGCCGTACATTTTATTTTATCTAAGGAAGAGATTGTTCATCAAAAACATTGTTTACGAAGGCGTTGTTCTCGAAGACGTCGAAGCGTTGACAGCGTTGTGTGAATGTTACTACACGAAATGTTCTTGATTTTGATTTTCCCAAAATCAACCCAGTGCTGTTAATAAACTCTGAGCATATTCTCTCTTTTAAAATACGCTGTTTTGTGTTCTCTATGTGGGTGGGAAGCAGAGAAGCCGACGAGCCAGAAATCGAGCCGGCCGGCTCGATACGCGGCTGGAGCCAGCCGGCTCGTGGCTCAGCTCGATAAGGGGCGATTCTTATCGAGCCGGGGTGATTTGCGAATTTCATTCAAAAATATTTTCGGATTTTCGTTTTCTGACCGTTGATGGAGCGGTCCTTTTCATTTTCTACCTACAGTTTCACGACGGAAAGACAAAATTGCTCGTCTTTGACAACTATCCGAATGTGTACTATCTTTAACGTCAACTGCAAACACATTTAACAGTTTTCTGTTCCGGCTCGTTTTGGCTCGTGGCTCGGCTCGGTCGCCGTTTTTTTTTTAAATCGGCTTCTCTGGTTTGGAGGATTCTTACACAACGGTCTTGTGAAACTGCAGGCTGGTGGACTGCTACAATCATTTTTATAATTGAATTTATTCATATTTCAAAAGCATAAGCTCCTTCGGTGTTCAGCAACTGATCATAGCATGCGATTCGGAGGAGGTGGTTGAATTCGCCAAAAAAAAAAACAACGATAGCAAACAAAGACTTGGGTATTTTTAAGGCTGACTTCAGTAAAGTTAGAGGATTGTGCAAAGCAGAATCATTTTTCATCATTTGCTTCAACCAACAGAATATTCTACGGTTGCCTCCAGAAAGACTCAGAATGTAATCAACGTTTTACTCTTGCAACTTTCGCTTTCAGCGATAATATCACTTCTAGATGCGTAAAACGGCCAAAACGCTAAAAAGGCCAGTCAAAGACTTTGTTCCTTTGTTTGCAAGCAAGTTTACATCACCTACATTAGCCCTATATGTATACAGCTGCTAACCGTTTCAGCATTAGCTGCAAGCCTGCTAAATTTGCCTCCATGGTACTCTCAATTCAAAATTGTAGTCATAAAAGAATCTATTTTGGTTCGATCACAGCTTTATACCATAAAGGAAGTATATTATGCTTGCTGCCGCCATCCACCGCTGCTCCTTTTCGCCGCATTCATCGTAAACTACAACACACTTCCTTTCAACATTTTCGATCGAAAATAATTCAACAATTTATTTCTAAACAAATAGAAACAGTTAATAATCGCTTGAGCGGCTTCATGTACGGTTTTCTGGAACTTCTTACGTTTGGCTTCGCAGACTTCACGACCGTTAACAACAATGTGAGGTCGGTCACAATAATGAATTCAAATGCAAAAAACAACTTTTACTTTTAAGTTTAAAAATTTCGCGCTAAAATCGTCTTAGACGCGTGAGTTGGTGTGATAGTTAGAACACTTACTTTTGGGCCAAGGAATTTGGCATGAAACGGCCAACTCGGAGTGATCGTCTTTGCCGTTTTCGCACATTTTCCACAGGTCGTCCTGTCATCGAGATGCACGGTTACCTGTAATCGTAGCCAGAATTACACATACACCACAATCATTTAGTCCGTCGCGTAGTGCTCACGGAAGACGATGTCATTCTTGGGAACCGACATAACAAAGCTAATGTAGTGCTGCGCTAAAGTTGTGTGTCGTTTTGTTGTGTTGTGTGAACACCGTGTCGTTTCAAAATCTCTTCAGCTCAGTAGCTCAGCTAAAGTAAATAAAAACATTTGCAAAGTGAATTTCAGTTCACCAACGCATCTCAACTCGTGCCCGGTATCATAGTTGCAGAGTAAACAGCGCCCCCTAAGGGAATCGCTCCGAGAATTGTACAATTGCATCTGAAACAACTTGTGACGAAATTTTGTAAAATCAGCAACTTGAAAGTAAGCTCACCATGTATTGCAGACGAATCTCAGCGATTGGTCGACAGCCTTTTTTAAGGCGCTTTGGACAGAATTACTGAAACAAACCCATAAAACAATCAATTCCAGCAAACACGCGTCGCAAATGAATCGACGAGTGTTGCTATACAAGCACAACGATCAATAGCGCGTCACATCGTTGACAGTCGGCGGAGAGAGGAATGACGTCGCGGCGGAACTAATTGGCTGATAAATGATTGTGTTGGCGATATCAAACTTGCCAACAGTTTGTTGAGGGTTATGATCGGTGAGAAGCGAATTCACCGATGAATTTATTCGATTAGATCTCCATTTATGGCGCCCTCATCCTATCGCGCCTCTTATCCGCTCCTGATTCTAACATAATTTTTTTTGACCACTAATATTTCTTTGAATCCATTCACCTTTTCAATGTTGTGTCACCATTATTGCAAACGGAAAAATCGCCTTCCACATGGTCTAAGAATGCCTTAGGCGACTACGACGCTTCATCTACCGAGGCCGACAATTGCGGCGTTGACTACTGACAACAGCTGCCTTCCGAGCCTCATCAGCGTCGGGAACCGCTGAGAGATCGCTGTCAAAAGTGCTCGTCAACCGTCGTCTCAGGCTGACTTTCCCGTTCCTTTTTCTCTTTTCCTCGCTACAACAGGCTACAACAGTTCATTGCTGACTCAGTCTTGAATCCAGCGTGCATCTATGTTAACAAATATGCTGTTCTTGACGTTGCTCAAGTGATCTCGACTTTGTCTGAGCCTCATTCCCCTCAGAATTTGAATATCCACTTTAGATCTCTCGTCTTCTTTTTGGCGGCGGCTTCATGACACTTCTAGTCGCACACGACTTCAATAAGACTCGGAGAAAAGAAACAGGAGAACACCGCAAAAAGGTTTTTTTCAAATTTTTAAATTTTAAGAAATTTTGATTATTGATACGTCCATCTGTACCGTAATACCAGATCTTTAGAACTCTGGTAAAGACGACGGCTGCCGAGCACTTGTGACAAAATCGGTGTTTCCACAACACTGAGGATGTTGTCGTTTGGAAACAAGTGTTTCCCGTACCGATCTAGATCAATTCGAGGTCATCAGAACCAGCAGACCATCAGAATCACACAATCAACGTTCAACGCTAACACAAACAAATCGCACGACATGTTCCGTAGGGCTATCGCGCAATGCATCGATAATTTGCATATAACCCACCAATTTTGAGTTTTTGTGAAAAATTTCGATCTTCGAGTTTTCTTTGTTCCAATTTTTTGAAGCAAATCGATCGATCAAGAGTGCTTTCTTCAAAACAGAGTAAGTTGAGTATCAGTTTGTTCATTCAGTTTGTTTTATTCAGTTTATTGCATGTGGGGAGAGGGCAGAGAGTCCACACATTTTGGTTCATCACTCCCGGCCGTCGAGTATGTTCTGTGGGTGGCAACTGAGGGATATCAGGGCAAACCAGAAGGAGTTGCGAGCTCCGATCACCGTACTTTTTTTTCTGTTATTGATGTTATACTAGTGGCATTTCTTTAGGAACCCACGCAAACCATTCTGGACGCTTACACTGCCCGAACAATTGTAAATTTCGTGGCTATCGTAATGACGGCGATCAAAGCCACTACGCTCAAGGCTACGCCATCTTCACTGAAGATGTGGCGTAGTCTTGTAGCAGCCACGAAGGATAAGGAGGTTAGCAGCAGGAGGCTCAGACAGTGGACGAAGAGGAAAGGATGGAAGGTGGCGACGAGATGGTGATAGATGAGGTGATTGATATTTGATTTGAGTAGCAGTATAGGGAGTTAAAAAATGCTATCGAAGACACCGTAAGGTTTCTTTTAAAAAGTCAAAATGCATAAGAGCTCGAAAGCATGTGTTACCCAATACATCGTGTCAAATTCAGGAATGGATGTCGTAGTCAAGTGTTAAAAGCTGATGCATAGCATATGCCGGACATTGGCTGTGTGCGCGTCTGAATGTTTGTATATGCCTAACTTTGAAATAATTTAGATTCTGAACGAGATGCATCCAGCGGAGTCAGTTGACTTTACAGGAAAAATCGTACAGCTCTTTGAGCCTGATTTTTTCAGAGATACAAACGGAGCTGTGTATCGCCGCATCATGCTGAAGATAGACGCTTTAGGCGTTCTCGAATTTGTAATCTACGGGCGGCAGCACGCGCTCCAGTTCAATATTGGGGCAAAGGTATAATGTTTTTTATTTTATTTTTTAAATTAATTATTTAGATATTTAGATAACTAGGCATAGTTCTGCGAAGCACGTTTGTTTGCGGGGGCCGGTAAGAGTTACACGAAGCCCGGTGGGCGCTGTCGCCCATCGCGTGGGCGCTGTCGCCCATCGCGTCTTCCCTCCCCCCACGTGGGGGTGAAGTTGTCTACAAAATCGACCACGAGCGTCAAAATGAAAGGATCCTGGCCGACTTCAACCGGGTGCAACTGAAGGCGAACAGGTCCAAGGCCACGAACAACAGGCTGATTGCTGAGTGCTGCCGTCTGCAGAAAAGGCTCAAGGTGACCGAACGCCTGCTCGCCCAATATGTGACCAAACCTGGAGCGAAGAAGCGGAAAGTTAAGAGGTCCTCGATCTAGTAACATTTTCAGACAGTCATAGCTTGCTTTATCAAATGCCCAGTGCTACAGTACAGAAAAGCATGTGTTGATCAGAGAAGAGTCTGTGAAAACAAAAATTAACTGTTCGTTAATAGAACGGATTTGTCAACACATTATTGCATACAACAACGTTTTGAAGTGTTGAATTGTCGCAATAAGCGCATCAACAAGTTGACTAGACTAGAGTTGTAGAGTTTGAGATAATTACCATCAATCAACCCATGTTAGCTCACATTCGGCACCGTTAGGAGACGCCCAGCGGTGCCAATTCGCCCGCGCCTGTTGGATCGATAGGTCGCAATAGAGCGGCCGCAAAAGCACAATGTCCCATCTCACCTGAGCGCACCGCGGCGACAGATTGCATGACTTATTCAGAGGCTCCATAACCTGTTTTCCGCCGCGTTCAATCGATTTTTTCTGTTGTTGACTCGTCGACTGCCGAACGTTCATTTTTCTCTCTTCGCAACCTCATCCATCGACTCATCTATCGTGGATTTATTCCGAGCTAACCGCTTGTTTTCAGATGCTAGGGTAAATTAAGCCTACAGCAAACAATGTCGATCTCCGCTGAGCGATTTCTTCAACTAAAAGTGAGCCATCTCCCTTTGTTCAGATTCTTTAAAACCAATTTGTGCTGGATTACAGTTTGAAGTTTTGAGATGAGACTCTGAGACAACCCATCCTGCAAGGGTTGTAGTAGGGAGCATTCACTGCAGCTCTCATATTTCTTAAATTTTTTGTGTTTTTAAGACCAAATTACCGGAAATTTCAAATTTTATGAGTAAAAAATAGATTAAATATAAACGTGTGTTTGTGCAGATAAGCCGACGAGCCGGAAATCGATCCGGCCGACTCGATAAGCGGAAGATAGAATACTCGATACTCGATAAACGTTGGAGGAAAATTGGGGGAAAAAAAGTTTTTAGGCTTCGTTTTAGGCACGATGTAACTGGGCTACATGTCGTCGTTTCCACAATCTGTGATTAAAAAATTAACAAATATTTTTGTGTGTTTTTGAGTGGCTACTTTAAGACCAAATTACCGCAAATTTCAAATTTTGTGGGTGTTTTTGAGTTGACCCAATAGCTTTCAAAATGATCAAAAAACTGCTAATTTTGTGAGTAAAAAATAAATTAAATATAATCGTGTGTTTCTGAGTGGATACCGAACGTTTATCGTGATCACTGCGATTTAATGTCTATTATTTCAGACATGATGACGACAAATCAATCTCGTTCTTTCGAAGCAATCGTTTCGATTTTGAATCGCTGCTGAATCTGCTGTGTGCTCTAGCCAGACGATTCCAGTATGCTTAGACCTTCCCGTGTGGACGAAAGTATACGAGCTTTCCCAAAAGCGCAGGTAGGTCGCGTAATCAACGGATTTTACGTTTCTTCCTGCTTTAGTATTACAAAGACGATGCCGATAGGATTATCCGGCTGTAGATCAACATGGCCGATAGTGATCTATGCTGCCTTGTAGCAGGAGAGCTGTTCCACGACCGAAAGCTCCACGATGAGCGTGGCTCGTCCACTTTGACGTAATTCCTTTACGCCACGAGTTCCTATTAACACAGTGCATTCCCAAGTGTGCACAAAAGCCTTGGGACGTTTGGAACCTCGCCATTCCTTTTTTGGTAAATTTTGAAAATTATTAACAAGTACTCACGACTATTATAGGTGGTCGAACTGGAGCAGTAAAAATGAAGCATATTTGCGACGATTCTGAGCAGATCCGTTACGTGGACGTCACGTTACTCTGTAGCCATTCATCAACAGAGAAAACCCTTATCCACTTGGCGCTCCTGAAGTCATTTGTGATGAGTTTGACATGGACGATAACGATGGTACACGTTTCAATCATCGAGGACTCATCCAGTGTTCCGTCGATCCTCCAAGGGGGCTGAAACATGCCGTATTGCCAGCAAAGATCAATGGAAAACTGACTTTTGCGCTGTGTGATTGCTGCGCCCGTGAGCAGAGATCGACCGTTTGCGAACATGACAGGGACCAACGACGACTCTATGGGACTTGGACTCATTTAGAGCTTAACCACGCACTCAAACGCGGCTACAAAATTCACCAGATTTATGAAGTCTGGAGGGTGCTGAGGTTGAAACCGTTCTAAATATGCAGCATGTAGAAGCTAATAAAGCATGGAACCAACCACTCTCTCTCTCTCGAGAAATCCCGAACAGCGCTGCTCGACGAATCGTAGCAGGCACGCCGGGGCGGTCGCCATAGTCCATCGGCACTAAGGATCGGTCAACTACAAAAAGCAAAATAGAAAACAAAACACGGGTAAATACCGGGAGCACCATCCCAAAAGGCATTCGACATCTGCAGCATTGCATCTGCAAGTTCAAACGCTGCCTCAGTAGAGTTGGAGGCTTCAACGGGTGGAACCACGGGTGGAACAGCTTCAACAGGGGAGCATCTTCAACGGGTAGATCACCGTCGGCTGAATCATCACCATTACCCACATTCTCATTACCAGGAATCATCTAAACGACAAGAACTACGACAATCGCGACCAACAAAGGACACGAAAAGGAGTAGCCACAACAAGCCAAGTGATCCGTCAATACAATGCCACAACACAGGAGGTCAAAGGCGCGAAGAGACGATGCTAAATGATCAGTCATGAGCGTAGTGGCTTTGATCGCCGTCATTACGACAGCCACGAAGTTTAATATTGCTCAGGCGGTGTAAGCGTCCAGAATGGTTTGTGTGGGTTCCTAAAGAAATGCCACTAGTATAACATCAATAACAGAAATCATACGTACGGTGAGCGGAGCTCGCAACTCCTTCTAGTTTGCCCTCTTATCCCTCAGTTGCCACCCACACCACATGATCGACGGCCGGGAGTGATGAACCAAAATGTGTGGAGTCTCTGCCCTCCCCCACAATCAATAAACTGAATAAAACAGACTGAATGAACAAACTGATACTCAACCTACTCTGTTTTGAAGAAGGCGCGCTTGATCGATCGATTTGCTTCAAAAAATTGGAACAAAGAAAACTCGAAGATCGAAATTTTTCACAAAAACTCAAAATTCGTGGGTTATATGCAAATTATCGATGCATTGCGCGATAGCCCTACGGAACATGTCGTGCGATTTGTTTGTGTTAGCGTTGACCGTTGATTGTGTGATTATGATGGTCTGCTGGTCCTGATGACTCGAATTGATCTAGATCAACACGGGAAACACTTGCCTCCAAACGACAACATCCTCAGTGTTGTGGAAACACCGATTTTGCCACAAGTGCTCGGCAGCCGTCGTCTTTACCAGAGTTCTAAAGATCTGGTATTACGGTACAGATGGACGTATCAATAATCAATTAAAAATTTCTTTAATTTAAATTAAAAAATTTTAAAAAAAACCGTTTTGCGTGTTTGTCCTGTTTCTTTTCTCCGAGTCTTATTTAAGTCGTGTGCGACTAGAAGCGTCATGAAGCCGCCGCCAAAAAGAAGACGAGAGATCTAAAGTGGATATTCAAATTCTGAGGGAATAAGGCTCGGACAAAGTCGAGATCACTTGAGCAACGTCAAGAACAGCATATTTGTTAACATAGATGCACGCTGGATTCAAGACTGAGTCAGCGATGAACTGTTGTAGCCTGTTGTAGCGAGCAAAGAGAAAAGGGAACGGGAAAGTCAGCCGGCCGCCTGAGACGACGGTTGACGAGCACTTATGACAGCGATCTCTCAGCGGTTCCCGACGCTGATGAGGCTCGGAAGGCAGCCGTTGTCAGTAGTCAACGCCGCAATTGTCGGCCTCCGTAGATGAAGCGTCGTAGTCGCCTAAGGCATTCTTAGACCATGTGGAAGGCGTAAAGGCCTCGAGCGGAGACGTTGCGCCCAGTCAATTTAATTTCAGCGGTTTGTCCCAACTGACTGATACAGTGAGGGAGTGCCTGTGGCACTGCCGGACGTCGTTCAGGGCGTCGGAGTGCGGGGGATTCGCGGTGAACTCGCGGTGCGCCCGGCTTACGTACCGGTGCCGCTCAGGCGTGCCTTGTATCGCGGCGCGCCTAATCTCTTTGACCTGCGTCCTTTGTTCTCTTTCCTTGTCCGCTCAATCCTCATCGCGCGGACGGAGGCGCGCAACCAGGATCGCCGCTGAGAGATGAGCGCGGCCGAGAGAGGTAGACATCGGTGATCACCTCTGCTTGACCTCCCGCTTAGCCGCCCTGGCCATGCGCCAAACCAAACCGTCACAATACGCGGCGGATTGATATTCAACGGCTCGCAGTTAATTTCGCGCAACTATAATTTCGAATTAATGCATTGCGATATTTGATGACTCTTCGTCCGAACCCCCCTAATATTATATGTTTCGTAAGCGATTTCTCATGTAACATTTCGCAGGCCTATAACTTCGGACCGCTCTGTGCGCTTGCGCTCAAACTTGGTATACGTCATCTCTAGGGGCGCAATTTTGAAAATCTGAAATTTTTTCGCGGTGGGACCATTTTACCAGTAATTGTCATCTTTTGCGTTTTTCTGGCTGTCTTTACGTCCGATGGCAGCGTGCGAACCGTTGTTCGATGCGTCTCGGGGAGGCGAATCCGACAATATATGGTTTTTGGTATTTTCAGTTGGGTCCTGGCAAGAAATTGGCCAATTTATGTCAATTTCGAACACGAGGCTACCAAAAACATCTTTTGTCAACGATTTTTCGAATTTTGTCTTCATTTTTGGATATGTTGTAGAGAAAGGATAGACGCACAAAACTTATCCGTTTTATTTTTGATATTCGAAGCCAGACCCGAGATATGCCATGTTCAAGTTGGAGGTGGCAAGTTGAGAATTTCATCGATGTTGTGTCGCAATTTCTCGACTCAAGATCCGATGTTTGCAGCCTTCAGTGCTACAAACGCGTAGTTGAGCTTAATGGTTCGGACCACGTTGTGCTATGTTGTTTAAACTTTAGATTCGTCATCTCTAATGGCTAAAACTCCAAAATTCTGAAAATTTTTCGTGGTAGGATCCAAAAATTGCAAAATTACGTTCTGCGAGTTGGGGTGCAAGTGGGGTATCGTTCCAAAGAGCTTTTCGAGCTCTATCGAATGATGTAAGAAGTTTTGGAAAAATTGCAGAAAATCGGGGATTCAGTGCCTTCTTTTGTTACAAATGAGTGGTTTTTGCTCTTCTGCCGGGCCTTCCGCTACTTTGGGACTGAAGCGCTTTACTTGCTACGCAGTCCAACGTCGCTTGCCGTGTTACCTGCTGCGCAGTGCTGTGTTTAGTGCGCTGCTTAGCGCGGCGAGACCGCTCTGTTAAAATTGGAAAAGTAGATTTTGCAAGCAAGAGGGGAAAACTCAGAATATTGTCTGCCTATTGCGTTGAGACCGTCGTGTGACCTGCTGCGCAGAGTCTTTGCGGTGAGGTGATCTGCTGCAAAGGGCTTTTCCTCCGTATGACCTGCTGCGCAGTGCTGTGCTTAGCGCGGGCGAGACCACCGTGGGACCTGCTGCGCATGTTACCTGCTGCGCAGGGCTTTTGCGGCGAGACCTCCGTGTTACCTGCTGCGCAGTGCTCTGTTTAGCGCGGCGAGACTACCGTAGGACCTGCTGCGCAGGGTTTTCCGGTGAGATGACCTGCTGCGCAGTGCTGTGCTTAGCGCGACAAGACGACCCTGGGACCTGCTGCGCAGTGAGGTGCGTTTCGAGCATCGTGTGATTTGCATAAGTGCCTAGACATGATTTCCGGGCTTCGTGTAACTCTTACCGGCCCCCGCAAACAAACGTGCTTCGCAGAACTATGCCTAGTTATTTCGATATTTCGTTTTCCATGCTCGGTATTTTGGTTTTCTAATTGTTCCGCTTCTCTGGAATCATTGTTTGCAACCCATTTCGCCGTTCGACGCAGTTAGCCTTTTGCCACGCGTTCGTGTCTGCATCACCTATGAGCCGTATGTGATTTATGGATCGAAGACCAACGAAGATGGCACTCCTCGGTCTGCGCTACTGAATCTCCGTTTCTGGTTGTTGAGTGATGGACGCCTCATGACTACGCCGGTGGCGAATGGGATGGGTTCTTGGCGTCCACGATGGACTGCAGTTGAGTCGAGTGCTTTTCGTTTGGTCGGTTCGGAGCTGCTCGTGTACAAAAACAACAATTTCGGTAGGTGGCTCCAATCATTTTAGTCTAGATACTAATCAAGGTGTTTAGAACGCTCTGAAAGTCGGATTGTTTTGACGAGCATCCAGAGCTTTGAGCCGAGCCCCGGAACAGGTAGCAACCATCTGTGTTGTTTCTTCCTGGGCACAGGAGGTAAACCAGCAGTGGTTCATCTTTGTCGATTTGACGCGAACGCCTCGCTAGTCGCGAACAAGACGTTTTTCAAGTGCAATCGCGTCGTCATGAATTGGAACTCGAAAGGCACTGCTGCTCTGGTGATGTTGGTTAACGACGTTGATGCCGCGAACAAAAGCTACTACGGAGAATCTTCACTCTACCTAATCTACTTAATGAGCACAAGCGGAGAAAGCTGCTTCATGAGCCTGGACAAGACTCGGCCTGTTCACTCTGTAGCTTGGAACCCACCGGGAAAGGAGTTCTTCGTGTGCTACGGCTTCACGCCGTCAAGGGTGAGTTATTTCTGGTGTGAGTGTTTTCTATTAATGATGCTATAGCTTGCCGTCTACAATCTCCGTGGCAAAGTGGCATGGGACCTCTGGACGAATCGTCTTAATGAACCTCATTACAACCGTTTCGGAAACATATGCGTGCCGTGTTTGTCATCTGCTACATGCTACGGTTTTGGCGGATGGTCAGGCATCGCATATTATGCTATATACAGCCACCTGACGACCACCTTATCATGACAACCAACAACTTGCATTCCCCTTCTCCCGCTCTTGACGAGGTTCTTCTTCAATACAACGTAAGTGACCGTCACACTCTTATCTAATCAGGTCTTTTCGTTTCAGAGACTTTTTTTCTATATATCGGCGTAACGCCCGGTTTCATTACCGGAAGGAAAGACGCTGAAAAGCTACGGAAACGTAGAAGCCTATTACAATCGTGTTTTGCCTCAACATCCTCCTGCTGCACTCTATCTCAATAAGCAGCCGATGACCGATAAGAACATTGAGTTCAACAAATGGTACGCAGAGAATCACCACAAGGAATTCGACTTCAATGAGGAATCGAAGACTTACTGTATTTCCGACGTGGAGCTGCTCAGAGAAGGCGTCTTGGCCTTTCGCAAAATGCAGATGGAATTATCAGGGATCGATCCTTTCACCAGCTCGATGACTATAGCATCGTACTCGATGTTAGTATACAAGTAAGTGAAATTCACCGTCTTTACCGTTAACTGTTTGTGTTCAGAATGTGTCATCTCCAGCCTGAGATTGGAGTGGTGAAGATTGGAGTGGCTTGCGAACAAAGCTGACAGAAGGAGGCGAGAAGACGATACATCTCGACAATGGCCGTGTCTACAGAGTGGACGGCTTCGTTCCACCTTCCGACGATGAGGATCCTACGCTTCAGCCGCCCGCCGACGATTTCCCGAATGGTACGGTGATCGAGATTGACGGTTGCCACATCCATGGATGTGTGGAGTGCTATCCGTGCCGAACTGATCGAGCGCTCAACGGTTCGACCCATGAGGTGAACTACGACAACACCATCCGTAGGAAGAGGGATTTGGAAGCCGCGGGGTATCGCGTTATCAACATACCCACGCACCAGATTGAGGCTGAACTCAAGGCGGATAAGAAGAAGCCTCTGGAACAGCGGAGCGGCATCGCAGAGCATTTTGAGCTGCACGATGACATTGTTGGCGTTATCGACAGCCGCGACGCCCTATTCGGAGGTCGAACAGAAGTGTTCAGACGCTTCTACTGTTCAAAACAGTCGGAAATGGTGAAATACCTCGACGTGTGCAGGTGATTTGATGTTTTCATTTGAATTTTACTGAGGTTTCTCTATTTTTAGTCTTTATCCTTATGTGAATAGAAGTTGCTCGTACCCTATAGGCATTCCTAACATCATCGACAAGGATTTTAAGCCTTTCGAAGAGGGTAAACCGGTACCGTACAGAGGCTTTATCAGATGCAAAGTTTTTCCGCCTCGCGACTGTCGTTTCGCTGTTTTACCTTACCGCAGTTGTGGGCGGCTGGTCTTCACCCTTTGCAAGCTGTGTGCCAAGCGTGAGCTCAAGGGAAAATGTGAGCACTCGGAGCAAGAGCGCGCGCATTTATGTGTGCCTGGAGCCATTTCGAACTCAACCATGCTATCGAGCTTGTTTCCGTTTCCGTTTCTAGTAAAAGCAGTAAAAGATTATCTGTTCTGTTGCCAACTGTTACTTCAATCATCTGTACCGACTCAAAAACGATTTTCGCAGCAAAAAACCTAAATAAAAACAACCAAGTATCATACCATGAAGTTTTTTAAACAGATAATTGCGACCTTGATTGGTAGTTTAAAAGCAAAGTATCTGATTCTAGAGTTTAAGCATTTCCTTCTGTCGCGGTAAGGTAATCAAACGGATACTACTACAAAAAACATTTTTATTTGCAAAAAAGCGCTTGCGGAATTTTATTTCAATTTTAAAAATTTTTAAAAAAGAAATGCTAAGAATTGCTGGCCACGCGAGCGCTGGAATTTGA
The DNA here is from genome assembly GCA_007213375.1 of Steinernema feltiae. NCBI lineage: Eukaryota > Metazoa > Nematoda > Chromadorea > Rhabditida > Steinernematidae > Steinernema > Steinernema feltiae. The sequence continues at coordinate 5,127 of MQUG01003977.1, read as the reverse complement.
GCTCATATTTTTAATTTCATAAAACGGGGATTTCTATAAAACTCTTTGAGGTAGAAAAAGCTAATAAAATTCCTAGTGATGTTAAAGTTCAAGTGTTCGAGTATGTTCAAGTAAATGATTGAAAATTACAACATAAAAATTGATTCAATTACATTAAAAAAAATAATATTATCCTGAATTATGTGAGTCGAAATAACTCATAGTTTGGGTTCAGTTTTTCAAAAATATTAAATTTCCGCGCCAATTCTTCATTTATTGCAGTTGACGTCAACATCACAGGCAAAAAAAACTGGAATCTTGAATATCTGAATATAAAGGTGAAGACAAACTACATCAACTAAACCGACATCAGAGATTCTGCGTCTGACTCGTCCTCGTCGGGGGAGGTTGGAAGTAGGGGTTCAGCACGGCGATGAGGACTTCGTTGTCCAGGACTCGAAATCGAGTCGTTCTTGATCTAAAAAGCTCTCAGTTATGAAACGTGCAAGTTCAATTGGACAACTGACAGCCGAGACTTCGGAGGGCACAATTTGCAGTCAGATCCACACACAATACTCGGATCTCTCTCCTGCAGGAGCAAGATGGTTGGGGCGCGACCTCAATTGTGTTCGCTACCCAACTATGAGGGCGGCCGAGCAAGAGGCCTTCGGCACATACAAGGCAACAGGCGTGATGACACCCGCGCATGCTAAAATCACACAAAATACGTCTAGTCAAGAAATGCTTACCGAAACACCGGGAGGGAAATGGCGCCGCACCTGCATCGAATGGTCGGATAAAATACTCGCTGGAAAACCTCGTGTACCAGACTGTTGAGCAATCCTAGAGAGAAAAGACCCATCGATATCTGAAACGAGCGCTTTAGCAATTGAACCGACAGAAGCTAACAAATGAAGATGACCTGCGGTCATCCGCCTTTTAAAGCCCCTTAGCGCCTGACGCAACGCTCTGCTTACGCGTCGCGTGCCCGCGTTCCGCTCACCTTTAACCTCGCTCCTCCTTTCGAGTCGAGATGAGCAATCATCGGCATTCCGAAACTTCACCTGCAATTTTCAGAATGAACCGTCAGGAATTCATTGAGCGACTTCACTTGCAGCAATACTCCACGGCAGCGATAGCTTCGAGAGTAGAGCGCATCAATGGCGTACGATCTATCACCGTACTGATCCGTTACACGCGTTCGATCACTCTCGAAAACGAACAAATCCACTTCACGATCCCTCGCAACGTCGGAATAGGCATGAAATTGACGGTACGCGACAACTCGCCGCCGACTAAGTCGCCGCCGCCGACTCGCCGCCAGGCCAACTCGCGTCCGGACAAGTCGCCGCCGGTTAAGTCGCCGCCGCCGAGTCGCCGCCGTTTCAAAATTGACGCCTAGGTAATTTGTTACTGTAGAGAACGACCGTCAACTTATTTTAAAGCTTTATAACAACTAAACAGCACGTAACAAACATTTCGGTAACAAACACTTGTGTCGGAATCGCTCCGAATTTTTTTTGCATCTTGTTTGCCATCCAAAATTACCCCAGGAACACGGAATTTCAACTTTCGAACATTGACATTAAGGGTAGATATACACAAGTTGAGCTTTAGGTCTGAGAACTCAAAGATCAATCCATGTGGACATTGTAAGCAATGCCACGCAGCAAATCTCCAACGTTTCCACTCTCCAGATAATCTTGCACAACGCGCAGAATACGCTCATCTGCTTGCATATAGCGTCTTCTTTTCCTTGGTGGCTCTTCACCTCTCAACATTGCAGCATACATAAGATCGCGACTTTTTTGAACTCTACGGAGAGCATCGATAAACAACCAGATGGTGGGGTGATTCATTTGAATTTCGGCTTGCAAACGCCGATGAGCCGCTTCTGCATAATTATTAGTTCGATCAGTTCCAGTGATCACGCGGTCATGAACGCTCCACATTTCAACTGGAAATGTCGGAGGGTTGATGATTTCTGTCTTTTCAATGACCTTCCGTACGAGACCGAGTTTTTTTGTGAAACAATAATAGTAATAGTTTTACTCTGTGGTGCGATGTTATATCTAGTTCTTTGCGTTTGTCTCACAGTTTACAGAAATTTATAATAATTAGTATATTAAAAAACAACATTGTTTTAAAAAATCTAACATGTTTTTTACGGCGGCGAGTCGGCGGCGGCGAGTTCTCCTGGCGGCGACTTGTCCGTCGGCGAGTTGGCCTGGCGGCGAGTCGGCGGCGGCGAGTTGGCGGCGGCGAGTTGTCCTGTTCCGTGAAATCGACACTGAACTTTGTCACATTCGCCTCGAGCACTCTAATCCACCTGAAGGAGCAATTCCATGTCTGAATGTGGAGTACTGAGGAGTTGGAGCTCATTGTCAGCACATACCACACACAGTGGCTGAACGGCATCCATTGACTCTAAAAATAGAACGCGAGTTAACACGCCAAATTAATTAGCAAACGCTTACCGAAACGTCGGTAGACTCACGCTTCCACAGCCGCATCGCACATACGGCATGAAATACCTGGTCTAAAAAGCTCCCAGCTATGAAACGTGATGACATCTTGTGACCCTAAAAACAAATTTACAACCTATCAGCGGTTAAACACAATTTTGACTAAAAAGGGCGTTTCCGTTGCTATTTGCGACCGTCCAACGTTTTTATAGAATGCAATTGAAAAAATAATTTTCATTCATTTCATACTTCATTTTTTTCATTTCATTTCATAGTTCTTTGGTTTACACAGCCGAACAATTACACGAAGACTCACCAGAGTTGAAGAAGATACGCACAAAAGAAAACAAATTTGCGAACATTTTTTGTAAACGTCCAACGTCTCTAATGCAATTGAATAATTTGAATAGTTAAATGGGGTTATCCATGAGTATTGGTTCAAACAGCCGGATTTTCATGGACACTTTCACGTGGTTTTCGCATCCCACAGGAAATGAACTCACCAAAGTTGAAGAAGATTCGCACAATTAGTCGACGTCCCAGGGGCGACCGTGGCTGAGTTACCAAAACAAGCGCACGTTCGATCGATTGAGGTTTCGACGCGATTGCCGCGCCAACCGACAACCGACACACGGCTGCCGCGATACGGCGACGGTCGCCGTTGCTGTGGCAGGCAGTTGCGATCGCACCATCGCGCTTCTCCGCTGTCTTTTGGCCGTCTTTTTACGACGTCTGTGCATTCTATGCCCTCTGCGCTTAGTTCAAGTCTTCTCTCGTGTCACCTACGTGATGCCGTTTTACAATTCGATCGAACGATTTTCAGCTTGTTTCAGTTAAACTAAAAAACTGCTCCAGTTTCGTCGACCGACTCTGAGCGTCTTCTTCAATTGAACGTAAGTTCTTTGAGATTTACTAAAGTGACAGCCATGAGATGTGATCAGAGAATATAGGTTCATTTGTAGAATGAAATTGCGATTGCGTTGGAATTGCGATCATCCACGGACGTGTAGACGATAAGTGTAGCCGAGGCCGTAAAGTTGGGCAACATTCCATCCGTGGAATGGCTGGACCCAAGTCATTGCGCCTCACTCCAGCCAGAGTTTGTCGTCTCCAAAATTACATTAAAATTTTTTCTTTTTAGACTGCAAGATCGAAGTTCCTGACATGTGGCAGAGCTACGTCACATCAAGATGGAATTTTTCATCATTCCGGAAGAACAACGGACTGAGCAAAACCTTGAAACTGGAGAGTGTGGAAGCACAACGATACAAAACAGAACGGGAAGAAGGACTCCACGGTCAAACACGAGAGAGTTTGAAGGAGTGAGTTTTCTTGTTTACCTTCCGCAACCTTTTCCTTTCTACTTTAGTCGCGAGATTGTACTCAAAATGAAAATGTTCTCCGGTACAGTTACCGGACCATTCTTCGCCAATGCAATCAGTCAGCTGATGGACGACGAGATCCGAATCTTGCGGAAAGAACAAAGGACTAATGGTTGAAGACCTCGGGACGAAAGGGACATCATTAACGAACCGACGTTCTACATTCGGTAATTCAAAATGCCAGCGTTCCCAACACCCACGGCTTCAATCGTCACTGTGACTGCATTCACGAACAACAGCGAAGACGACCGCCGATGATATCAAAACCGAAATAAAAACAACCAAGTATCATACCATGAAGTTTTAAATAGATAATTGTGTCCTTGATTGGTAGTTTAAAAGCAAAGTATCTGATTCTAGAGTTTATTTAATTCTGTCGCGGTAACGTAGTCAAACGGAAAAAAACGATTGCGGAATTTTATTAAAATTTTAATAATTTTTGAGCAGAAGAGTATTGAGACGTAACCAAAACGCAGTAAAAGCCGTTTGGCGGAACAAAAATGGAAGTTTCGTCAATTTTGGTAATCTTGGAAAAATCTGAAATTTGTTTTCAAGACTAGAGAACACTGGAACCATCACTAGTGATCGACAATGCCAAAAATCTCTCTGTTCTGCTAGATTGCTGTATCATTAGGCCAACGTCGATGGTAAGGCAGCAAATCGACCAGTGTTTCGTCCACTCAATGATTCCCGATGCAAACATTGTTAATTTAAGACAATTATGTCCTACATTTTGGCGGGTAAATGATCACCGTATCATGAACCAAAAATTCAGAACAATTCTTACTTCTAACAACGGAACTCGAATGTGTAAATATTTTGACTGCACTAAAATGCGTCTTCGCTAACAATCGAGGAATTTCCGTTAATTTACTTCTGAAACAGCACAAAAAATCCAACGAAGATAAAAATTTTAAAAATGTTATAAATGTGATATTTAAAAATTCAGCCGTTGTCTCTTAAGCTAAACCAACGCAAAAACTCAATCGCATCAAGTTCGAGAAGAAGCTGTAAAACAAGCAAACTCTGGGTCCATTTCTTCCCGTGCAAAATTAAATTCTGTTCCTGTATGATGATGTGTCGGGTTGCCGTCCAATGGGTGCAAAAATCCAGCTTCTAGAAGTTCATTTTTGCTTTTTTTAGTTTTCTAGCCGAAGCTTACGGATGCAAAAATTAAGTTAAAAAAACAATATTTGTTCAATCACATTTAGAGTCGGCTACAGAGTTGTTGCTGTCAATTAGCAGGAGGCATTCGACCGATTGGTAAAATTTTGCTTCAAAAGCACTCGTTCGATTAAAAA
>MQUG01003976.1:0-19508 GCA_007213375.1 Steinernema feltiae | reverse complement strand
CCGCTTTTAGGAACCGATCGAAAACGGTCTTGATGTTTGTACGTTTGAATTTGACATAAGCTCTAGCTATGAACTAGACGTTGGGCAGCCTTCATTGACCAGAAATGCACGGAACTATGAAATGGATAAACTAGACCGTAGACCTGAGGAACTCTGTAAACTGCATAGGGAAGGTATTACCAACGTAAGTTATTTCATCGGTTTCGTGTATCGAAAAGACGTTGTTTACAGCGCGTCGGATTGGAGAATGGCCAGTGCCTGAGAAGAGTTGGTCCATACAACTACGACATTTTGTGTTGTTTTTACGGAAATAACAACGATTTCTACAAGGACATTCCGGAAACGTTGTCATCAACAAGTGATCTCTCCAATGAAGAATTAATTTCTTCTTCAGGAATCAAGTCATTCTGCGCTGTAACGGACAATGTCACACATACTTTTGATTACTCTAAGAAACGTCCATCCGATGATTGGGAAACTAGCCCTGTACGAAAAACTCACCTAAGATGGTCTGATTTTATAGATGAGCACTTCAAACAGGTAGAGTCTCTTCGTTTAACAGAGTTGAGAGAATCGATTTGCAGATCTGCATGACCACGGCAAAGTACAAGTTCAGCGGAAGGAAGACAGAAGTTGCACGGGAAGTCTACGCGACCGCTACTCATCCAGCGGACTGTTATGATTCGAAATCTATGAAACTCCAGTGTGAAACAGTTTACGGAAACGAAGAAGATGCGGTCATTTGTCCATTTGACGCCAGAAGCGAGATCAACGAGATGAAATTTAGCTGTTGTTGTCGAGGACATTTCTGCAACCACAAACCAACAAATGTATGACCCGCGTGAGCTTTACATCTAGTTTTATAGCTAATGTGTTTAGGACCTTTTTGCACGAAAACGCCAACCAACACGCTTACCGAGAATGGAACGCCTGTGTCCTCTACCTCTTGATTTAGACTTTCCTGAATTTATCATCGATCGCTGCGTGCAGTCTTGGGACTCTGTTAGCATGTTGGAGATAAATGACGCATCTCGTGAAGCGCAGTCTTTGTTCACGTATAAAGATAATAAGGTATCAGACAAAAATTTGCGTCTTTGCTTGTTCGCAGTATATAACCTGACACTCGCTGTTGATGAATACGTGAAGAAATGCCCCAATAATCCTCCCGGTTTCATTGAAAGGCGTAGAGCGGGTATTCCATGGATAACTGTGTTGAGCGTTCGCTCCCGTAAGGATACGGCGTATATCGCCAGTTTTGTTGATACGGCCAGCGAGAAAACGAAGAACAAGGTAACTTGCTCGTTATTATCATGTTTAAAAGTCCGGTTTCAGTTGTCAGGACGATGTTATGAACATAGTGAAGCAAACGCTACTGTTCCCTTTGCCGGTCGAGCGGTTCATCAGAACAAGGAATCCACTTACTGTTACATGCGCCTTCATGAAGATGTCGACGGTGGTATGCTCTAAGGACACACTGGATTTCTCTATTACTATTTTTAAGATTTGAAGACTACAATGGGAAGCTACAACAGCAGTACATCACTGTCACTATTCGACGAATTCAAGAATTTCACGTGTAATTTGGATCTGTATCGGAAAGAGATTTGTTATTACGATTCCACTATCCGAGCGACATTGTGCTGCACCAGAGGCAAGGAAAGTAATGGGGAGGATTTGTGGAAGTCTGCGATACGGTTACACTTAAATCGCACCACAGTTAATATTCAAGAATGGAGCGAGAGGAAGCAAATCGTGAGGAATTCTTCGGACATCATTAAGTAAACTGATATTTCAGTCCTGCCGTGATGAAAATGGATTCCTGAAATCGTGCGATACAAATCCCGCTAGGAGGGGTGCGATTGGTTGCTACATGGAGCGCTCGACTCATATTCTCGACTTTGCCGTCAGCGATTGCTTGGAGCAGAACGACGTGAACAATCTGGAGTCCAGAGGCCGCGCACTCTGCGAGTACGAACTGCTGCACAACAAAGGGAATGTTGCCTTCTGCAGTTTCGATAAAGAAGCCGATTCGATCTATTGCTGCTGCCGACATGATGAAGCCTGCCAGAAGCTTAGATCAACGTATTCCAGTGTTACTTATACGTAATTGCTGCCTTTGTTAAATTATAAATATACCACAGCTGAAGTTCAGAAATGTTCAAAGCACACATTTTGCGTGTTGCACAACGCTCCCGCTTGTCTTTTGTACGCATAGCCTCGAACGCGGGCTCTGGAAAAGGTTGCTTTAATTGAAAGTTATGCTTGAGCTCGGTATTTCTACCACACACGGCGACGCTGGACACAATGTGCGACAACTTTGTAATGTGACCCAAGTTGCCCTCTTCAATATTTAATCAGTTACGTCTTTTATCAAGCCTTCACACAAGCATTGTATTACAGAGGCACGGGAGTAGCGCACTGAATCCACTGTTCTAATCTCTGCAGTTAGCGAGGTTGTTTTCAGTTGAAAACGCGTCGCACGGACAACCGCAACCGCTATTCACAACTGAATTAGACATGATTGGACATTTAGTGCGAGGAAAGTAAGTACCAGTAGCTTTCCGGCTCAACCGTGATGTCCGCGAGCAGTCCGGAAGCCGCTTGCGCGTCGAGAGCCGCCTGCTCGTCCTCTTGTGCGCTCCTCCTTTCGGCAATTCTTTCCGCGAGGACAGAAAGAATCTGCATTGGGCTCACAGCTCATTGAGCGCACATTGCAGTTCGAAACGTCTTAGAGCTATTTCTTCCAAATGATGATTCTAGTTTCCTCGATTCATCATGAAATGTTCCATAGAATGAAATGGCGGTCGGTCGGAGCCCAAGTGGACAAAAACGGGAGTATATCCACTGCCAGTGACGGTTACGATTTCAGTCTCGCCATCCCTAAGCTAGTACTTAATAAAGAGTAAAACAACAGAAACCTCACCAAATAGTCAACCGATAAACGGCCAAAAGATGTTGTAGTGGGCGCTGAGTCCAAGGGAGCAAAGCTGAAGGACATGATTACATTTAGTGCGAGGAAAGTAAGTACCAGTAGCTTTCCGGCTCAACCTCGATGTCCGCGAGCAGTCCGGAAGCCGCTTGCGCGTCGAGAACGGCCTGCTCGTCCTCTTGAGCGCTTCTCCGTTCTGCGACGCTTTCCGCGAGGACAGAAAGAATGTCCTCGCGAGAGAATCGACCATTCTCCTTTGTTGTCGATCATGACGAAGAACGCCGGTCAGCACATTTCAAATGGGCGGGCATGTATTTGCCCAATGGGTCGGCGGATTTCTTCCCTGAACGTTCAATGCGGAAGATTTGCGTTATCTAAAGTGACACGAGTAAGGGATTAGTGCTCACGAAATCTCAGAGATTTGGACTAGAGTTTGCGCCCCCTTCCCAGACCGTTCGGTTTCAAAGAGCGGCTGCTCAACAGAAAGCGACCGAGCACCAATGAGTTAGTTACTAGGCTGTGCCATCTTAGAGCCGCTTAATGCGACATTAAGCGGCTGCAGGGGTTCGATAACACAAAACGAAAACTGATTTGAAGGGAATGAAAGAACCGAAACAAAGGAAAATCAAATTACCGGCGCCGACGTGCAGTATTGCGATCATTCGTCGCTTGAAGTGCATGCTCGGATCTGATTGTGCCTTGCTAGCGAGGGTCGTTACCGGTGAGGAGAGGAAGAGAGCAGCGGAGGCAAATTGGCTTCACGATATGGAAACGTCGCTAAATAGCTACAAAACCAGAAAAGCTGATTTACAATGAAGTTTACAGCATCAAAACTTACTTTGTTTTGAAGGAGATGCGCGTGAATAACCGATGTGTGCACCGTTCGAACCGTCAGACCCGATCTTGGCTGATCAGCGGAAATTTTCTGCTAAATGTAAATAATCAATGCGGTGCGCTTGACACAATTCTGATCTTTTCACTTCTGCATCGTAAAATGTTACGATGAGCGTGAAAACATCAGAAAAAAGTCCAATAAAGATTGAGAATCATCTCAATGAAAAAATCAGCTCAGAAAACGTACTTTCAGTTGAAAACGCGTCGCATGGACAGTCGACAGGCAACCGCTATTCACGACTGAACGCGCAGATGCGGTCAAGCCAATTTGGCGGCAAACCACGCATTTGGCGCCAATTTTTGTGAAACATGTGAAACCAAATAAACCCCCAAGACATCGTTGAATGGACAAAAAAGGATTGCCGGACGCTAACGTGCGCTTGTAATTTCTCTATGTCGCTTTCGCTTTCGGTCGCTTTCATGTTGAGCGGCTGCTCGTTGAATTTCTCCTCTCACGGCAGAGAGAGAATGTATCTGAATCGGAATTTCTATGCAATGCGCCAAACACACACCTTTGATATCACTTTGTTTAACCTTATTGTAAGGTGCGAAATTGAGTTTTCGCGTTAGGAATCTGTTGTCGCTTAAGAATTGCACAATGAGGGGTAGTTCTAAACTTTCTTCGCAGTTTTCGTGCGAACATCGAACGGATTACATTGAAGCTGTTGTATATAAACTCTACATTTGTTTGTCAACCAAGAGCGGATCAATCGTGGTCCAATCTTTCCGCATTGTCGGGAGACATGCGCGAATAGTCTTCAAAACATGGTAATTTCGGATAATGGCGACTTATGAATTGTTCATCAGGGTTATTTCAGATATAAGCTGCCCAAAGACTTACTTTCTCCTCTTTTAGAGAGTGCGATTGGGTAACTAAGTAGTCAGCGTTGATGGGAAAACCGCTTGTACGTCGCCAAAAATCGATCGCGGGTTTACGCCCACGCGACGGAGGACAGAAGCAGCTGCCTCTTCCATCGCTGCTGGAAGAACTTGTTAGTGAAGAAGTCTCGGTTATACTATAATATTACGTCAAACTAACTTCACAGAAACGGCTGAACAAGTTGACGAGCGCCGTGCGCGTCTATCAAACGCTGAGGACGACCCCATCGAAGAGGAAGATAGTGCGTTTGGATCAAATTTCGATGATTGAACAATACTATATTTTATTATTACTATAGGTCATTATTAGTTTTAGTTCATAAACTAGATGCTTTTACTACTTTTTGCTCTTTTTTTGTTGTATTCAAACCAAGCTTCTCTTTCCGCTACTGGGCTGAGAGAAATGAAAGGAAATGAAGTCTCTCCTCGTGTTATTTGTTGTTGTTTTGTTGGTTTTGTGATTTCGATTGGCCTAATAAATATTTCGTTAAAGTTGGAGTGCAAAAGTTGCCAGTGTTTCCAGCGATTCCAGCGATTGGGTCTCTTCTCTTTTGTGCCTTTTTCGTAGGGTCTTTTCTCTGGGTGCTTTGGGTTTGGGTCTTATGTCCGACTACCGATCTGCTGGCCGAGGGATAAACTTTGACTTGTGTTTGGGAACGTTGGATTAGGCGCGAGTCGTCTTTTGCGATTGCAATTGAGGAATTTTCACGGTAACGTCGCATATCGTTCTGTTTTCGCGCCAAAAATCGATCGCAGGTTTTACGACCTCACGACGGAGGACAGAGGCGGCTGCCTCTTCCATCGCTGCTGCGCCAGCCGTGCGTTTGCGCCCGCACCGATCGGCAGTCGACGTCTCGCGTTCTTTCTTCAATCCGAGGTTTGCGAGCTTTGTGGTTCAAGACTGCGTTAAGTTTGATGTAGCTTGATTTAACCAATCCTGAGAGAAGACCAAGTTGAGGCGTTTTTTTGGAGGAACGCGGCTCATCGAGTTACCGATTGCACACACCGCACAGTCGTGGTTATCGCCCTACGGAATGTTTTGCGAAATTCGTGGTTTAAGACTGCGGTAAGTTCAACTTAAATGTCATTACTTACATTAGCTCTGTTTGTTTTCAGCAGGCCAGGCAATCAAATCACCATTCGGGTGCTAGATGAACGCGCATTCGTTCATCTCATCACTGTGAGGACTGGAAGTGGCGATTGCAGGGTGGCAACTAACAAGCTGAGTCTGCTGAGTCCGACAAAGGACTTCATTGACGATGAGATAGAGTAGGTTGTGCTAAACTGTACTAAATTGACGAAACGCTCTTCTTTAAGTAGCTGTGAACTGTCGCCGCGATTGTTCTCTTTCTTTGCGTCTTTCACCAAGAAAAGGCATTGGCGCCATCTGCGCAACGGACTGCATTAATGGACCACAGGTACGATCTCTCATGGATGAGTCTCTCTATGTAGATAGAAATTGCTTTTAGGTAGCAAATGAAGCAGATCCGGTGAGCTGGAACGTTAGCTGGAGCGCACTATAGCGTTCGCTGGAAGCACAGCTTCTCTTACATGATTCAATTGGAGATTTTGTGGCAAAAGCAATGTGAGTCTTCATTAGAACATTAGATAATTCGTACAAGCGTTTTCAGAGATACCGGACAGACTGCATACGCCCGCTACTCAAAGGTATTGCGTGTAGGCCGCTTGCAGGATTTTGCCACCGTGATTGCAATCTTAGCGACCGGGGAACTGCACACCGTGAATCACCTCATCGCGAACCCGCTGCGAGGAGGCCGATGAAACTGTCACGGCACCGAGTACCAGCGGTTCGGAGAACAAGGGTGCCGGTAAGCAGACTTCCACGCAGATATCAACAATTTCTGTCTAGTTCAGGTTTCTCAGCCGTCGGTCAGCCACAAGTAGGAGAGCGTCTGCTACAGCGCTCACCAAATTCCGCACCATATCAGCGAGTTGGACCGATTGCCGCGTGCCCCTTCCCTCCGCTACCAGAGCATTCCGAGAGGCTCTCCGCCGCCGCCACCGTCAGTTATCGTCCGTTTACTATTTGTTCAGTTTATTAATTTGTGAGAATATATTTTGGGAAATAACCGCGTGGCTACAAGAGCGAGCACAGATCACGATAGATAGTAAACTTTAAAATTCAGCAAACTGAGTTCTCTATTGTTTACTTTATTCCCGCAGTATCTAGTGAACTCAGGGCTAGACCCACCACAGACGAAGAATAGGGAGCGCTTCTGCAGAAAGCCCTAGAAAACGCTAGAAAGACGATGTAGCCGCAGTACAAAGAGGCTGTCTGACGTCTGGGGTGGGTCTAACCCCGCGAGGTTGACTTTGCTGTCCAGCGCTGTTTTGCGGCGGTATTGCCGCCAATTGGCAAAAAAATAATCAATTGCAACTTCAAAGCTTTACTTTGAGAATAAAATATTAATAGCACACAATAATAGTTATGGATGATGTCGAGAGCCTAGTGGCGATGACGATCCTCTTTGTGCCAATGGCGACGGGGGTGGGTCGCGTTGGAGCCTCTTCGCGGCGACTAGATTGAGGTCGGCGATGATGAGCTTAATGTCGGTGTTGATGGCGATCGTTGTGTCGATCTTCGTGACGGTTATCCTGACGATGGCTTCCCTGGACTTCGAGGGGTCGTCGGCGCTTCGATGCACTGAACGAACGACTGTGCTTCTCTTCCTCACGGGCTGGCCTTTTATCTCGGCCAGATTGGTTCCGCTACGATCGTGACGCGTTGGTGCGGTCTCCCGTCGTTCTCGCTTCGAGAGTCCGGCTTCGGTTCTCTTTGTCGTCGTCCGAGTCATTCATCTCAATGATAAACTTTGTGTTTGTCATTTCAGGTTCATCGTGGTTCTTCTCTGTTTCCCCTTTGTGGTTTCCGGTGAATAGGGCGTCGAGTTCCTTCTTGTCGTTTGTCTTTTCCTCTTCAGGTTCCCGAACTGCTTGGGAGTCCTCAGAGTCTTCTGAGCTCTCTGATTTATCAAACTCTTCGGATCTTTCGGACGCGGCGTCTTCTTCCTACTTTGAGAGCTGACCGGCTGAGCTGTAGCAGGTGAAGCACTTGTCGCAGAATGCTAAACCTCTCAGGTCTTGAACGGATGAGACTGCGTCGTAGTGATCGCCTTCAATGTTGATGAGACAGGTAGGTTACCCATTCATCTTGTTCGGCGATTTCCACAGGATTGGCTTGAAGTTCTGGCTCGCATCCATTTTCTTCGGATCGAGTAGAAACACTCGGTAGTCTGCTAGTGATGGGGTCTGCTGCAGGCGCTCCAACTCGGGAATTCCGTAGTACGTGAGATTTTGAGGTATCCCCGCTTCCAGGAGCAGCTCCATCGCCTTCTTCTTCTGATTAGCCTTGTCCTTCGTCACGCGCTCCATGCGCTTGTGCATTGTCATATAGAAGGCTCGACTTCTAGCTTGCTCTTCCTTGTTTCCTGGCGTCCTTTTTCGGTTCTTTGCGTGCTGGTGCATGTCAGCATAAGCCATGGCTACTCTGACTAAGCAGTAGTTGTCGGTATTCTCGATGAGCTTAAGACCTGGAGTTTTAGGGTCGCGTACGATTGCATCTGGCGCGTGAAGCTTGGCTCGAACGGAGAGTCCTCGGCCTCTTCCACTTGGTGGATCATAAAGAGTCGCTTCGTCAAATACTTCTTGACCCGCCGATTGCGTTTGCCTCAGTAGACATCTCATGATCGTTTTGGCCGTGTTCGTTTCTCTGGTGTTGAAAGGAATGACAACTGGATTCGATAGCGCGGGGTGCTCGAACGCAAAACCGAAACGTGCGCGTTCCGTTTCAGCCTCATCGTAGATGGCCTCAATCATCTCCTCCACAGAATTGTGGAGTTTCAATGTTGTTGTTCTCGGAATTTCGGGACATTAGAGCTACGGCATCCAAACACTTGAACGCCTATAAAATACAAAACTAATTCTCTCTGTTTTATTTAACAACCAACCTAAGTCGTCCGCATCATCTCGGTCTTACTCGTCTGTTCCGCCTCCTTTTCTTCCCCTACCTACATGCTTGCGCATTTCCTGACCATTATTTTAACCTATAAATCCTATTTAGCAAAAACGTTAAACGTGTACTTTACCATTTCTTGGTCTTTTGACTTTCTGTCTTGGCCATTTGGTGCAGGTCTTACGATCGAAGGTCTTTTGGTTTTTCATTCTCATCTTCATTTCATTCATTCATCATTCTGAATGTTCTAATCAGGATAGAAATATCACTGAGTTATGAATTTGAATCATACCTTTTATCGAAAGAGATTGCACTTCTTGGCCTTCAACGCGCGCTTTGTGCGCAGCGGAACAAGAACGCAAAACAGCTGAAAACACTCGAATAATGAAAATCGTCGCAGAAAACCTACTTTCAGATGAAAACGCGTCGCATGGACAGTCGACAGGCAATCGATACTCGCCGCTGAAGCGACACAGCGAGTGAGGCTAAATTGGCGGGAAAAACGCAAGTTTGGCGCCAATTTTTGAATGTTGTAGAAGGAAATTGGCGCGAAAACGCGAGATTTAAAATTCGCCGTTGATCGTCAATTCCATTGATTTGTAAGTGAATCGAAGTGGATTTATTGTTATGAAGCAGCATACAAACAAGCTCCATAAGCTTCACTTCTTGCTTTGAAAGCCAGAAGATATTGGGACGCGCTGTGGTAATTTTCAGCGGCAGAATGACAGAAGCACTGTAGAAGCAGAATGACTACTGGCACATGTACTTGTACTCAAGATATCGGGGTGAGAGTAAAAACTGATAGCCAAGTAAATGTTCTTGTTTCAGGGTGCGTTAAAAATAAAAAATAAACTGCTCATTAACTTTAAATAAAACGCTCCAAATCAAATGTTCTTTATTTGAAAACCAATCAAATTCTCAACAAAATATTCAGCCATTTTCAGCGGCGGTGCAAACCAGAGAAGCCGACGAGCCGAGTTTTCTGTTCCGGCTCGTTTTGGCTCGTGGCTCGGCTCTCGGCAGAAAATTCTAATCTTTCAACTTTGAGCGGTCATTCAGGTCCTTTGGTTGTTATGTCATTGCGGAGTCTTAATTAAGGGCACGTTAGTTAACTAGGCCGTCGCCGCTCTTGTAGGTTTGCACGGTTATTGCAACAACTTTCATCTAACATTCAACTTTGAGCGCCGAGAAAACGGCACGCCAAAGGGCACAAGTTCGATTCCCGGCAAAGGTTAACATTTTTTAATTAGGTCAAAAGTAACACAATTGTGTACGCAAATTGCAATCTTGAAACGCCTTCTAGACGCTTCTGGAATGTTTTGCAAGAGGATTGTGCATAAAAAATGTTGGATGAGCGGAATTTTTTTACGTTTTTTGATCGAAGTTAATATCAGAATAATCAGAATAAAGGCGTTTTAGGATTGCATTTGCTAGTAGGAAGTTTATTTACAGCGCTCAAAAAATATAATGTTTGATGGGGATCGAACCTGTGACATTTTGCGTGTCTTTTTTTTTGGCGCAAACCATTATGGGCAGCAGGAATCCGCCAGACAACAACGATTCCGCTAACCACATAGACCTATACTTGTGCCAAATTTAAACAAAAATCCGAGTTTGTGGCGTTCCCTTGCAAACGCTTTTTTAACGCATCGACCGGTCAAATCAGCGAAAGTGATCAGATCTCGATGAAAACGAGCGGAGAAATCCTTCCTGAACGACAAAGGTCACCGACAAAGCGGTTTCGAAACTCGTTGATCGGTGCGCCAATCTTCATGTACGCGCAATCCAGCGAAATCTATTCTTTGACTACCCGCCGGTGATTCAATCGTGACCTACATGGCTATCGCAACGCTCGTGTAACAAAAACGAACAATGAGATAAGAGCGAAAGTGAGAAATGGAGCCCGAGGCGACTTTCTCTTTCCGTCTGCGCACAATGCCACATGCGTTTTTGGAAATTTGCGGAAAGTGACCGGCAGTGACGATCGATAATTTTTCCGCAAAAATTGTTTGGAATACTCGCCTCGTTATTTTCAGCACCAGAAGATAGAATAAAGCCTTGAGAACATCTTGTTTCGAACTGATTTTGCCTAAAATTAGCCCTAGGATATAACCAAATTTACTCGCTAAGAGCATTTTCTTACATTAAATGATCTCAATAGGCAGATGTTTGACAAGCTCCATAAGCTTCACTTCTTGCTTTGAAAGCCAGAAGATATTGGGACGCGCTGTGGTAATTTTCAGCGGCAGAATGACAGAAGCACTGTAGAAGCAGAATGACTACTGGCACATGTACTTGTACTCAAGATATCGGGGTGAGAGTAAAAACTGATAGCCAAGTAAATGTTCTTGTTTCAGGGTGCGTTAAAAATAAAAAATAAACTGCTCATTAACTTTAAATAAAACGCTCCAAATCAAATGTTCTTTATTTGAAAACCAATCAAATTCTCAACAAAATATTCAGCCATTTTCAGCGGCGGTGCAAACCAGAGAAGCCGACGAGCCGAGTTTTCTGTTCCGGCTCGTTTTGGCTCGTGGCTCGGCTCTTTAAAGATTTTTGCTATCGAGCCGGCTCGTGACTGGGCTCGCTCTGGTTTTTGACGAGCTCGGCTCGGTATCTGTTTTGTTAAAAATTGACGCACCGAATTCTGGTTTGAGATTTTTCAAACTAGACTTTATAAGTAAACGCTCTTTTCGAGTAAATTCGGTTGTATCCAAGCGCCCCAGCTGCTCCTTGATTGACGCGATACGATTCGCGCCGTTCCTTTTCCTTTGGTCGTTCGTTGAATTTCTCGGCCTTGACAATGCTATCGGTCAATCTGAAAGTCACAAAGCCTACCTCTCTTTTCAAACATCTGCCTATTGAGATCATTTAATGTAAGAAAATGCTCTTAGCGAGTAAATTTGGTTATATCCTAGGGCTAATTTTAGGCAAAATCAGTTCGAAACAAGATGTTCTCAAGGCTTTATTCTATCTTCTGGTGCTGAAAATAACGAGGCGAGTATTCCAAACAATTTTTGCGGAAAAATTATCGATCGTCACTGCCGGTCACTTTCCGCAAATTTCCAAAAACGCATGTGGCATTGTGCGCAGACGGAAAGAGAAAGTCGCCTCGGGCTCCATTTCTCACTTTCGCTCTTATCTCATTGTTCGTTTTTGTTACACGAGCGTTGCGATAGCCATGTAGGTCACGATTGAATCACCGGCGGGTAGTCAAAGAATAGATTTCGCTGGATTGCGCGTACATGAAGATTGGCGCACCGATCAACGAGTTTCGAAACCGCTTTGTCGGTGACCTTTGTCGTTCAGGAAGGATTTCTCCGCTCGTTTTCATCGAGATCTGATCACTTTCGCTGATTTGACCGGTCGATGCGTTAAAAAAGCGTTTGCAAGGGAACGCCACAAACTCGGATTTTTGTTTAAATTTGGCACAAGTATAGGTCTATGTGGTTAGCGGAATCGTTGTTGTCTGGCGGATTCCTGCTGCCCATAATGGTTTGCGCCAAAAAAAAAGACACGCAAAATGTCACAGGTTCGATCCCCATCAAACATTATATTTTTTGAGCGCTGTAAATAAACTTCCTACTAGCAAATGCAATCCTAAAACGCCTTTATTCTGATTATTCTGATATTAACTTCGATCAAAAAACGTAAAAAAATTCCGCTCATCCAACATTTTTTATGCACAATCCTCTTGCAAAACATTCCAGAAGCGTCTAGAAGGCGTTTCAAGATTGCAATTTGCGTACACAATTGTGTTACTTTTGACCTAATTAAAAAATGTTAACCTTTGCCGGGAATCGAACTTGTGCCCTTTGGCGTGCCGTTTTCTCGGCGCTCAAAGTTGAATGTTAGATGAAAGTTGTTGCAATAACCGTGCAAACCTACAAGAGCGGCGACGGCCTAGTTAACTAACGTGCCCTTAATTAAGACTCCGCAATGACATAACAACCAAAGGACCTGAATGACCGCTCAAAGTTGAAAGATTAGAATTTTCTGCCGAGAGCCGAGCCACGAGCCAAAACGAGCCGGAACAGAAAACTCGGCTCGTCGGCTTCTCTGGTTTGCACCGCCGCTGAAAATGGCTGAATATTTTGTTGAGAATTTGATTGGTTTTCAAATAAAGAACATTTGATTTGGAGCGTTTTATTTAAAGTTAATGAGCAGTTTATTTTTTATTTTTAACGCACCCTGAAACAAGAACATTTACTTGGCTATCAGTTTTTACTCTCACCCCGATATCTTGAGTACAAGTACATGTGCCAGTAGTCATTCTGCTTCTACAGTGCTTCTGTCATTCTGCCGCTGAAAATTACCACAGCGCGTCCCAATATCTTCTGGCTTTCAAAGCAAGAAGTGAAGCTTATGGAGCTTGTTTGTATGCTGCTTCATAACAATAAATCCACTTCGATTCACTTACAAATCAATGGAATTGACGATCAACGGCGAATTTTAAATCTCGCGTTTTCGCGCCAATTTCCTTCTACAACATTCAAAAATTGGCGCCAAACTTGCGTTTTTCCCGCCAATTTAGCCTCACTCGCTGTGTCGCTTCAGCGGCGAGTATCGATTGCCTGTCGACTGTCCATGCGACGCGTTTTCATCTGAAAGTAGGTTTTCTGCGACGATTTTCATTATTCGAGTGTTTTCAGCTGTTTTGCGTTCTTGTTCCGCTGCGCACAAAGCGCGCGTTGAAGGCCAAGAAGTGCAATCTCTTTCGATAAAAGGTATGATTCAAATTCATAACTCAGTGATATTTCTATCCTGATTAGAACATTCAGAATGATGAATGAATGAAATGAAGATGAGAATGAAAAACCAAAAGACCTTCGATCGTAAGACCTGCACCAAATGGCCAAGACAGAAAAGTCAAAAGACCAAGAAATGGTAAAGTACACGTTTAACGTTTTTGCTAAATAGGATTTATAGGTTAAAATAATGGTCAGGAAATGCGCAAGCATGTAGGTAGGGGAAGAAAAGGAGGCGGAACAGACGAGTAAGACCGAGATGATGCGGACGACTTAGGTTGGTTGTTAAATAAAACAGAGAGAATTAGTTTTGTATTTTATAGGCGTTCAAGTGTTTGGATGCCGTAGCTCTAATGTCCCGAAATTCCGAGAACAACAACATTGAAACTCCACAATTCTGTGGAGGAGATGATTGAGGCCATCTACGATGAGGCTGAAACGGAACGCGCACGTTTCGGTTTTGCGTTCGAGCACCCCGCGCTATCGAATCCAGTTGTCATTCCTTTCAACACCAGAGAAACGAACACGGCCAAAACGATCATGAGATGTCTACTGAGGCAAACGCAATCGGCGGGTCAAGAAGTATTTGACGAAGCGACTCTTTATGATCCACCAAGTGGAAGAGGCCGAGGACTCTCCGTTCGAGCCAAGCTTCACGCGCCAGATGCAATCGTACGCGACCCTAAAACTCCAGGTCTTAAGCTCATCGAGAATACCGACAACTACTGCTTAGTCAGAGTAGCCATGGCTTATGCTGACATGCACCAGCACGCAAAGAACCGAAAAAGGACGCCAGGAAACAAGGAAGAGCAAGCTAGAAGTCGAGCCTTCTATATGACAATGCACAAGCGCATGGAGCGCGTGACGAAGGACAAGGCTAATCAGAAGAAGAAGGCGATGGAGCTGCTCCTGGAAGCGGGGATACCTCAAAATCTCACGTACTACGGAATTCCCGAGTTGGAGCGCCTGCAGCAGACCCCATCACTAGCAGACTACCGAGTGTTTCTACTCGATCCGAAGAAAATGGATGCGAGCCAGAACTTCAAGCCAATCCTGTGGAAATCGCCGAACAAGATGAATGGGTAACCTACCTGTCTCATCAACATTGAAGGCGATCACTACGACGCAGTCTCATCCGTTCAAGACCTGAGAGGTTTAGCATTCTGCGACAAGTGCTTCACCTGCTACAGCTCAGCCGGTCAGCTCTCAAAGTAGGAAGAAGACGCCGCGTCCGAAAGATCCGAAGAGTTTGATAAATCAGAGAGCTCAGAAGACTCTGAGGACTCCCAAGCAGTTCAGGAACCTGAAGAGGAAAAGACAAACGACAAGAAGGAACTCGACGCCCTATTCACCGGAAACATTCGCTCCTTCGCTTCGGTCCGCTTCTTCCTAGGCAGCCACTGTCTTGCAATATCGAGAGTCATTTCGGTCATGTCGCTCTGCAACACATTTCTGATCTGTGCAGCGGTCATATATTCGAGCAACACGGAAATAAATTCGCAGCTGCGATAATAGCGATCAGCGAGAATCAAGATGCGTTCCACTGGAAGTTCACAAAAAG
Source organism: Steinernema feltiae (assembly GCA_007213375.1). Classification (NCBI taxonomy): domain Eukaryota; kingdom Metazoa; phylum Nematoda; class Chromadorea; order Rhabditida; family Steinernematidae; genus Steinernema; species Steinernema feltiae. The sequence continues at coordinate 4,524 of MQUG01003976.1, read as the reverse complement.
AATGCTGACGATGAAGACTGAAACACTCGCGCAAAAAATCCCCGCACAGGTTGTTGACGGCGTCGCACTGGAAGTAATCGGCCAGTTTGAACAGATACTCGACCGAATGATCTGAAATCAACAGTTGTAGAACGATAGAACAAAGAAACAAACCGTCAATCGTCACCGGATAACCACAAAGTGCAGCAAAGAAGCGGATGAACTCGGACAACTGGATTTCTCGCAGGACAAACTCCCCAGTGCGTTTCTCCAAGAAGTCACCGTTGAAGAGAGCATGAAAGAAGGGAGATTTCGAGCTGAGGAGCTGAAACAGACCCACAAAGCTACCAGAGCATGTTCTTAGCCGTGCTTACCGATTTCGGAAGCCACAGTTTCTCTCCTTCCACGTCGACCTGCGCAGCATCCTCGGGAGATTCAATAAGCTTGTTATTGGGAGTGGAGAGATCGATCAGCGTGGATCTGCAAACACGAAATTGCAAAGCATGAAGTGAATCAACTAACTTCTCCACTTCGAACTCAACATTCACTTGGAACTGTTTATTCCCCGCCTCTCTCAATGCCGAGAGATCGACAGTGTCAGTAGCCAAATTAAATAGAAATCGATGGGTTGCAGTGCTGCTTGCGGAGGGGAACTTGACAACAGTCGACTGTGGACCATCAAACTAAACATCAGAAATGCAAGTGAGCAGCAACTAGTGAGATCTTACGTTGTAGAAGCATCCACCAGGAGCATTCTGGAAACATGTTAGCTCGGGCGGAATACAACGTCGGCGGGCTCGACGGGCACCATCGTAGCCGACGCACTTGAGAGGTCCAAATTCACAATTCCAAATGCAGCAATTCTTGTTTTGAAGAGGAGAACAGTGGATCACAACGCTTCGAAGTTCGAACGTAGAAATGCGGTCGCAGAACTCGCCAGCGACGAACCTAAACAAACAATTAGATCTTCTCGACAACGCGACGCAATTTTACACTTCGAATTCTTCGACTTCCGTCTTTTCTGAAGTAAAACCAGTCCAGACCGGGTTATCGCAATAGGGCAACTCGAATAGGACGGTAGACATCTTCGACCTGAAGCACAGAAACTCGATATGGTTAGGAATTGACGCGATCGCACGATATGAGAATGAAAAGTCGGAATTTGTCAGAAATCAAAATTCAATCACAGCACAATAGGCATAATACGAAAAGCCACGTCGCGCGATGCATGCTGACGAGCGTACGCACGGACTATGTTCGTTGTGGGACCGTTAAGCGTATCAAGTACCCGCTGCGCCCGACAACCAATTCGATTGATTTCTTGGCGAAAACGCAAGAAACAAAGACTGAAAACAGGCGCAACGCAGTGAACATGGTGAAACCATCAAAAAGTCAACAAAGTAAGCAGCGCAATGGTCCGCGCGGGCATGCACTGTGAGTCAACGCAATCCAAATATTCAAACAACGCAGAATGCAATTTGATCAAGATCAGACAACATTCGTTTTGGGACCCATAAATTTGAAACGTGCGCCGCTTCGACGACACGTCCGCATCCGAGTTTCACTTCGCACCACGACGCGCAAGACCATTCGAATCAAAAGAAGCACGAATCAACAGCGCAGACGAGTGAAGTCGACTTGTGACAGCAGTTCACGTCGACCATTCCGTGCTCCTAAATACCTATTGTCGGATTAAATCTGAATGTCGCATTTCGAAAAAAACGCGCGGCAAGCGCCGACGCGCGCCAATGTGTGTGATCGCGCTGTTTTTCAACGGGGATTGCCGAGTTGCGCCATGCTAAGTCGAAATGCTCATTCAATGAGAAATATGATCAGAAATCAAACTGTTTTTATTGTTCGCGAGGCGCTGCTGCGCATTTTGCGCCAAAATTCACGCATATCGGTGGAATGACCGCAAAGTAGATAGGATATCAATTTTGGCTGATTACAACGCTGAGTTTTGGTGATGAAACACGCGATTATACGTCAATCTGCTTGATTTTCGGGTGTTTTTCATTGAGTAAGTGCATCAAAAAGACCAGGAAGTCCAGAGAAAAGAGCAGCAGCTCATGAAAAAGAAGAAGAAACATGCTGATCTGGCAACTTTTCGTTGTGAGAGCCTGGCTTCAATCCAACCCGTGAGCGGTCTTTTTGGTGATCTGCTGCTCTTTTCTCTGGACTTCCTGGTCCTTTTTTTCTCCGTTTTTACGTTTTTGTCCATCAAATTCTCAGCCTGTTCTCCATACTGCATTCGAGTAAATTCATCAAGAAAAGCCAGAACGATGAGACAAACGTGGCGCAAAGAGAGAGAGAGAGAAGAGAAGCTGTCACGTCGCAACAAAAATTCCAAGCGATTTCGGCGCGAAAATTTTGGAACGAGCGGTCGATTACCACATGCGATGTTTCCACTTGTGAATTGAGAATGTGAATTGCTACGGTATCTTTAGTGTCACTTCTGAGATTGGATTAGATTACGATAGTGCGATGCAGTTGACACATTGATAACTTAAGATCGATTTAACACATTTCACGCTGAGCCAATGTGCCAAACGCCCACTTTGGGAGCTCTAAGGGTCCATGCGCATTCCATAAATACTCCAGAATTCCACAATTCGCCAAGTTTCGATCAATCCTGGTTGGAGCTTCCGCATCAGTCGGCCACCAAGACGCGCGTCTTCTTCAATTCAAACGTAAGTTCGCGTGTCGATTCCCCTTTAACGGTTATTTCAGAATAATTTGATTAGAACTCGAAGACAATCGGCAATCGGGAAAACAACGATGAAGATTACGCAGTGAATCAGTTCATCGACTTCCTACTGATGAAATCATCAACTGCGGTGATGAGCACGATCGTTACATGAACAACTACAAGAAGCATAAATGTGGCTACATCAACTGCAAGACCTGCGGCGGTTACGTCACCGCTGACCACAAGTGTTGCTGGATCCCTCCGACCGAGAAGTCAACCGCTGATCTACACGCTACGTCAAAGACATTCAAATGGATTGGATTCGTCTTTGAAACCGTCCAGAATGAAGCTTTTGAAGACACTGCAGAAGTTGTTCCCAACCTTGCGAAACACTACATCAACGCAGTAGCCGCTCTCAAAGTAAAAAGTGAAAAATGTGTCTCGGAGAAGATCGAGAAGCAGTGTGGAAAATGTCTTGCACGTGAAGTGTACTTTGACAATATCGGCGCTGGCGACGAAGACTATGCTGTGAATCAGTTCATTGACTTCTTGCTGAGCGCAAAGGAGTGGTCCCCTCTACCTCCATAGAGGGTATACCGTATTCGCTCACAATGGCGGTAAGCTAATAGCATTGAAATTCCTTTTACCCTCTCTTTCATTAAAGGCAAATACGACTTCCGTCTCCTCATCGATGCCTTGAGAGTCAGAAGAGTCGACATCGCCGACATGATTGAGAGTAATGGTCGTATCGTGCAGTTCAGCCTGCCTGAAAGCGAAATGAAGTTCCTGGACAGCTACAGTTTCCTAGGAATTCCTCTCCATCTTTTCCCTGCAACTTTTCCTAATAGACCTCAATCTCTTGTGGCCCTCAGGCTCTTCAAATGGCTAGAGCACCAAGATTCTACACTGAAGATTCAGAGTAAACTGAATGGGAAAGTGAAGATGATCGTTGACCGTCACGGGAACAAGATCTTTCTCGAAAGGACGCGATGGCTGCACTCAAATAAGCGGCTAGAAGCAGCACCGCAGAAACAACGAAGTTAGTCACAGCAGCTAGAAGTGATATTCGTCCGGCAGTCAGAAATCAGATTGGCACAGTAGAAAGCCTTTCTCGAGCTGCTTGCAGGGAGCGAGTTCGTTACTGAAGAATTTAACCAAAACAACTGTAACCTTTTCGGATGTTCAGAAAACTAATGAAAACTGAAATAAAAACTTTCTCTGAAGAATAGTAAAAAAAACGTATGATATTTGCTGTCAGTCAACATTTGAACTAACAACAGAGGCCAGAGAAGACTTGTAAATGGGTCAAGCCAAAGTCTAGGACGAAGCCTCCAGTTAACATAGTGAATTTTGGGCTCGCTGCGCTCGCCAAAATTTACTAGGCAAACCCTGCGGCAGCTCCTAGACTTAAGCCAAAGGCAGTTACAGCATGGTTAGCGCAGCACGAAGACTAAAAACTAAGATTACAACTTATTTCCCAACAGCACGACGTAAGATGAACAAGTGCGCGCCTAAAGTGCTCTTTGGAAACGCTTAAAAATTGCTCAAGGCGCAGATGACGTGACCTCTGTCATAGAAATCAAGTCAAAAGTAAAACCAATTTTCAACTTAAACTTCAACTTCACGCTAAAGACTTCGCCCTGATGTCCTGTCGTCGTATTGCTTTGAATATGATCTAATTTATACATGACTCGACCTGGTAAGACCTTTGCGCCGAAATGTCCTGCTTCGCTTTCAAGTTCAGGTTTATTGGATTTGCGAGATCGAACGCATGCTAGAGTCGAATCCCGTAATGAAGGAAACTTCAAACGTCGAACACGAGTGTCTAGCTGACATGAAACTTCGTAGTGGATTCT
>MQUG01003975.1:0-50720 GCA_007213375.1 Steinernema feltiae | reverse complement strand
GCCGACATGATTGAGAGTAATGGTCGTATCGTGCAGTTCAGCCTGCCTGAAAGCGAAATGAAGTTCCTGGACAGCTACAGTTTCCTAGGAATTCCTCTCCATCTTTTCCCTGCAACTTTTCCTAATAGACCTCAATCTCTTGTGGCCCTCAGGCTCTTCAAATGGCTAGAGCACCAAGATTCTACACTGAAGATTCAGAGTAAACTGAATGGGAAAGTGAAGATGATCGTTGACCGTCACGGGAACAAGATCTTTCTCGAAAGGACGCGATGGCTGCACTCAAATAAGCGGCTAGAAGCAGCACCGCAGAAACAACGAAGTTAGTCACAGCAGCTAGAAGTGATATTCGTCCGGCAGTCAGAAATCAGATTGGCACAGTAGAAAGCCTTTCTCGAGCTGCTTGCAGGGAGCGAGTTCGTTACTGAAGAATTTAACCAAAACAACTGTAACCTTTTCGGATGTTCAGAAAACTAATGAAAACTGAAATAAAAACTTTCTCTGAAGAATAGTAAAAAAAACGTATGATATTTGCTGTCAGTCAACATTTGAACTAACAACAGAGGCCAGAGAAGACTTGTAAATGGGTCAAGCCAAAGTCTAGGACGAAGCCTCCAGTTAACATAGTGAATTTTGGGCTCGCTGCGCTCGCCAAAATTTACTAGGCAAACCCTGCGGCAGCTCCTAGACTTAAGCCAAAGGCAGTTACAGCATGGTTAGCGCAGCACGAAGACTAAAAACTAAGATTACAACTTATTTCCCAACAGCACGACGTAAGATGAACAAGTGCGCGCCTAAAGTGCTCTTTGGAAACGCTTAAAAATTGCTCAAGGCGCAGATGACGTGACCTCTGTCATAGAAATCAAGTCAAAAGTAAAACCAATTTTCAACTTAAACTTCAACTTCACGCTAAAGACTTCGCCCTGATGTCCTGTCGTCGTATTGCTTTGAATATGATCTAATTTATACATGACTTGACCTGGTAAGACCTTTGCGCCGAAATGTCCTGCTTCGCTTTCAAGTTCAGGTTTATTGGATTTGCGAGATCGAACGCATGCTAGAGTCGAATCCCGTAATGAAGGAAACTTCAAACGTCGAACACGAGTGTCTAGCTGACATGAAACTTCGTAGTGGATTCTATGGCGCTGGAACGGGCGCTTGCAGACTTCTCACACTGAATCCAGTATCGAGTAGTCCAAAAAGACTCTGTTTGGCGAGTACGTCAACAAGTTCCTTAACCTTACGCGAGAGCAACCTCATTGTCACTGTACAGGGTGTCCGGAAGGTTCTGGCACGCGACAAACCAGTTGAATTTCTTTTGTTTTTTGCTTGTTTTCTCGCTGTAAATGTTATAATAAGTCTCTTGCCCACTGGACTCGGTAATAAAATTACTCGTGATTTCCCTATGTTAACCTCGCGGCTTACGTCTCTGCGGCATTTAATTTATTCGCCTTTGGGTAGCGCCAATAACTCGTCAAATCTTGTTACCGGAAAGTCTCCATCAAAATCTATCGTTGTCGGTACCCTCAAGGCAAAAAGCTCTCAGACAACCCTCGATAACTCAGACGGCGCTCCGAAAAGTGTTGCGTCTTTCGGTGTTCCGAAACGATGCCTCAAACCCCCTGTGAGCAAACCTTTAGGCATCGTCAGAGACACTGTTGGTCATGAGGATCGCTGGTCTATGACGCCTCACGACACGTTCTCATTCTTACAACTTACAACAACTTGTTGTTATTGTAGAATTCAGGTGGTCAATGAGATGACGTTGAATTGAAAAATTCTAAGCGCAAATCGGATGTTACATGCAGTTTTGTGTGCAGACCCGCACGAATTGCAGAGCTCTGAACGCTGGCTGCACGATTCATAAGGATCACTGAAAAATTATGGCCTTTTTAAAGAATCTTCTTTTTCCTACAGTAAGACATTACAAGAACACTTTTTCACTTTTGGATGACTTTTTGCATCTTCTAACAACGCAGCCCCGGTCGACATAACTTGGCTCAGAGAAGCTTTATTACATACGTATCTATAAGCGGTGTCGGATGGAGAGGTAACGCGCGCTGTTACAAACGAAAGCTCAGTTATCGGCAAACTTCAAACAGACACGAAATTTGCGCACGATCACTAGAAACTGATTATCCAACAATTTTCGTCGCGTCTCCGGACTTGTGTTGGTATTACTAAACGGTAATGACCGCACATGTACGGATACTTCATAATTGCGTCCTTTAAATTGTTGAGCTAACGTCGTTAGGGTATTTGGTTAACCGTCGCATCGCCGCTCTTGTGTTGATACTGCACTTCGATAGTGGCCGCACATGTCGAGTATGTCACGGTAGATAACAAACCCTTAAACTGATTACATACTGACAAGGGAAGTACCCGATTTGGCAAGCTCAGATCGGGATGAAACTTTCCATGGTGATAGGTACCGATGAATCTATGAAAACCCCAAAGTTTTGCATCCTACTTTTACATTAACACAAAGTTATCGCTGTTTTTATCTTGTCTGAAGTCTAGAAGTATTATAAGCAGCGCATGACTTATCATCAGCGAAGAGCGAATAGCGCAGTGCCAAGTCGTTTGGCTCTCAAACGCTCGAGTCGAGTTCGAATCCTTGCTGCTTCTTTTTTTATTTTTAATCACATGCTATTCGTAAGTCTCCTATTGTTTAATTTTGCGCGATATTTGATTCAATAGAGAACAAAGTAAAAGATTTCCCCATTTGCAATTGCCAGGTTTAAAAACAAAAAAAGAAATGAGCCGCGGAGGGTCGAACCCGGCTTGAGCGTTTGAGAGTCAAACTACTTGGCATTGCGCTATTAGCTCTTCGTCAGCAAGAAGCATGCGATGCTTATACTACTTCCAGACAAGATAAAAACAGCGATAACTTTGTGTTAATGTAAAAGTAGGATGCAAAACTTTGGGGTTTTCATAGATTCATCGGTACCTATCACCATGGAAAGTTTCATCCCGATGTGAGCTTGCCAAATCGGGTACTTCCCTTGTGAGTGAAATCTTTAGAAAAACACCCTACTTGAAAGTTGTGTGTAGATCACAGCGTCGACTGGTGCCCGGTCCCAAACGCAAAATAATGGAAACACAGGGAGAAGAGGCAGCACCCGGCATCCGTCGTGTAATCATGAAAATGACAATTGCATTTTGTCGAAAAATGAGAAGTCCATGAAGAAAGAATTGCTGAAATTTAATGCTGAATGCTTTAATGCTGAAATTTAGCCGAAAATGAAAAGCGAATAAATTTGAGACTCACAGTGAATTGAAGAAGACGCGCGTTGGATTTCGGCGGACGTGGAACTGGGATGTGAGGTGATTTCAGAGTATAAATGGAAGAACAAGTTCAATCAACTGACACAATGAATATGTAAGTGTTAACGGCATCGTGTGGAAGTTGCATCGCATGAATTTTACAGGAAAAGATACAGTTGACACATTCACAAATCAATATGGCATTGACACATTTAACGCTGTGCCAATGTGTCAAACGCCCACTTTGGGAGCTCTAAGGGGCCATGCGCGTTCCATAAATACTTCAGAATTCCAGAAATTCGCCAAGTTTCGATCAATCCTGGTTGGAGCTTCCGCATCAGTCGGTTACCAAGACGCGCGTCTTCTTCAATTCAAACGTGAGTTCGCGTGCCAATTCCACTTTAACGGTTTAACTTCAGAATTTATTCCCAAATGTCTCGGAAACCCGAATTTTCTCTCATGTGCTGACAGTCTTGGCTGAACAGATTGCTCTCTTTCTCTCTCCCTCCGACAACTTTCGACAATGGACAATCGTCAACAGTTCAACCAAACGCCGCAAGGCTGGTCATCCTAGCCCCTTCTTCAACCCTCTGTTGTACCATCAGTACACAACAGGAATGCCCCTAGGCTATCCAGGTATGAACGAGTCGTGTGATCGCTTTAACCCTTTAACTTTAAGTTCAAACGCCTCAGTATTACGGTATGCCTTACCCTATGTGGTATCCAGGTGCCATGCCTTATTTTCGATACTGGTTGGTTCCAGACTTGGTCAATTGACTGATGAAGAACCAAAATTTTTTTGCTCCAAACATCGCTGCCTCTTGCCAATCGATGTTTGGCGCGAAAACACCGTCGCGAGGTCGACGGAGGCGAGAGGGAAGAGGCACAGCGCTGCCTCTTCCCTCTCCGTTCGCGTCAGTTGCGCTCAGCACCGAGCGCCAGTCGACCTCTCGCGCTGTCATCTTCAAACAAGGTTGGTCGTTCGGTTATTTAGAACGTAAACGTTAAAATTTGCGTTAGTCGTTCAAAAAAGCTTTTATTTTGTTTAATTCTTTCATTTTCATTTTGTTTCTTTCACGATTAAAACTTTCAAAAACCGCACTCTAGCGCAGCTGGTGTTTACGTCTGGCGCTGGTGCGATCGCGCAGCTGTCTCTCAATTTCATAAGGGGCTGATTCATAAGTGCAACTTGTGAGTTCGGGTGTCGCCTATAAGAGAAGCAATCTGCAATTTTCGGTTATTTTAGTTTGTTATATTAGTTTTCAAGAAGGCTGACTGCGTGCCTTCTCTTCGCGTTCTCTTTGGCCTCACCAAACCACAATTTTTAGATCAAGATGCCTGTTGTGCTCAAACAAATGGAATCTGAAGAAGCAAACCCGAAGGATTACTCGAACAAATCGGAACCGAAGAATGAGCACGAATCAGACGCGTCCAGAAAGATGCAAGCAATCGTTGCGTCCAAGTATGCCAATGGCGGTAAGTGTTTTCGTTTGAAATCACTCACTCCGATAATGTCGCTTTCAGAACCGCTGACACCTATTGAAGCGCAGATGTTGTGCAAAATGTGGGAAAGAGAACGCGCAGCCAATTCTAGGCGCTGCCGCGACCTCTATCCAGGTATCCAAGTATGGACGAGTCCTGCGCTCGCTTTAACCATTTTAACTTTAAGTTGCCAGGTGCCATGCCTTATTTTTCCGCTTTTCATGCCTCAGGCCTTTAATCACGGTGCCCCAGATAATCGGTGGAAACCCTAATCAAATTATGCGCACAATTCACACATTTGTTCACCGGCCAATTTTAGAAAGTTTGAAGTGCGCAGACAAGACGCGGCAACGAAGCCGTTATCGTCCATCACGGAGCAGAGCCCAAAATGGTGCAGATCAAGCATGCAGGTGACCGCGTGAGCTTGCTCTGTAACGTCATGTGTTCATCGCACGGCTGCGCAACTATTTCTAAACCTTCCGGAGTCAGTTCTTTCCGTCCGAAATGCCTCGCCAAAGCACAAACAGCATCGAATTGCGGCGAAGGTTGGCCCTTCCGGACGAAAACGCCCAATTCCTTCTCACTACGACCCTACAGAGCCTCGCACTTTTGTTGACCTCTTCTCGGGGACTGCAGAAGCTGATGGAGACAAAGAAGATGAAGAATTGATTTGGAAAGTTCTGAAGATAACGGAGAAGACGGTGCTTGCGCTAAAAGCTATCGCTTATTACAAAAAGACAGAGAAAGACGTCTGCCCACGTTGCTCAATTGGCTCCCACGTAAGTACCGCTACCGCGTTCATGATCAGAAGTTGATCGCGCTCGTGCAACGTTTCGACCAAGAGCAAGACTATCGCGAGGACACAATCAGCGATTTGAAGTTGCTGTCTTACCACTGCACGACAATGGCTCCGAAGACTGACTTACGTAATTGCACTGAATTGGCTGTTATTCTGTTGTTTTAGTCAAATAAACTGATGTCTATTAAGATTTCGAATCTGCTTTCGCAATTGACTCAACTTGAGCAACATTGAACTTCGCGGTAGTGTCGTTAGCGGTAATGACATCGCGGTAATGCCATGGAGGTCCTCCAATGTTATCTAAATGGCCGCACCCCCAAAAAATCGGTTTGACCGGGCGAGTCGTAATGTCCAGATCGATTTCTCCCATCTCCGTCTCCGTAAGATAAATGTGGGATGAAATAAGATGAAATAAAGCTTACTTCAAAGACATCAAACCCAGTTGGTTTTGTTTCTTATTTTTGTCTCCAACGGCCGTGTTTATTAATGACGTCTGACCGACGTTCGCTTCACCGGTAACGACTATTTTCAGCACCTGTTGTTTAACACCGTTTTCAGCGGTTTCATCGGGGCTTGACTTCGGCCTTTTTCCTTTATGGCAACAAGAACAAAAGGACCCGGAAACGGTGTACCGACGTTTCCCCCAACGTCTTTTCCCCCGCGACATTTCCCCCGCGACATTTCCCCCAAAGTCTTTTCCCCCAAAGTCATTACCCCCAACGTCTTTTCCCCCAACGACGTTTCCCCCAACGACGTTTCCCCCAACGACTTTTCCCCCAACGACTTTTCCCCCAACGTCTTTTCCCCCAACGTCAATTCCCCCTTTCCCCCGTTTCCCCACTTACTGTCCACATGAATTGAGGTGTGTGGCAATTTTTTTCAATTTATCTTATTCATTGAATACCGTGACACGACTTTTGCGCGAAAGTCTTCAGCGCAATGACTTTAGTGTGACGACTTTACCGCGAATTTTTTAAAGTTGAAAATTGGTTTTGCATTTAACTTGATTTCCATGACAGAGTTCCTCTGCGCTTTGAGCACGTTTTAAGCGTTACCAAAGGAAAAATTGGGCGAGTAGTTGTCACTCTTATGTTCTGTTCTTGGGAAAGAGGCTTTAAACTTGGTTTTTATGCTTAGTTCTGAGCTAACCATATTGTAACTGCCTTAGGCTTAGGCCTAGGAGCTGCCGCAGGGTTTGCCTAGTGAATTATGGGCGAGCGGAGCGAGCACACCATTCAAGAGGTTTACTGGAGGCTTCGTCGTAGACATTGGCTTGATCCACTTCGACGTCTGCTCTGACCTTGTTGTTAGTTCAAATGGTCTCTGACACGTGCGTGCAAGTGAGTGCAAATATCACAAGTTTTCGTTTGCTCAAACAATATTCTGGAGAGAAGAAGACTTTGCTTCTCATCGCGTAAGTCTTTTGCGCTAAAATCGTCGGCGTTAAAGACTTCTGCGCTAATGTCATGTCGTCAAATTAACTTAATCTGATTGAACGCTCTTATTGAATGAAACTCACAACATTGTATTCAACAAAATTCACTGTGTTAACTGGAGGCTTTGGCTTGACCCATTTAGGCGTCTGCTCTGGCCTTGTTGTTAGCTCAAATGTTGTTTGAAGCAATTTTTTTTACTATTCTTGAGAGAATAAGACTTTTGTTTTTAACGCGACTTTAGCTCGAAACAGTTTTCGCGGTATAGTCGTTCGCGCTAAAGTCATGTCGCCATTTAGAATTATTGCGATGATACTTACTTGAAGTTCCTCTCAAAGACATCCAAGACGGCCATCTGTTGTTCAGATTTATTTTGTTTCATTTAGTAAATTTAGTAATTTGAGTTAATTGGAATAATGAATGGAAGTTATCACGTGGGGGAATTGACGTTGGGGGAAAAGACTTTGGGGGAAAAGACGTTGGGGGAAATGTCATGACGGCCCCGGAAACGACACCCCAACGCAGACACGTGGAGAAGCAACGACGGATAGTCGTCTCAACCATCAGCCTCAGAGACCGCCGTCTCCAAGTTTCTCTTCCCGAACCAGTCACGGGGGCCACGTCATATTAACTCACCGAACATATTGTGTCTAACCCTATTCCCGCGTATATATTATTGTTGTTCTTTATTTCCAACTAAAATTCAAACATTTTTGTAAACAACGATACGACAAACGAGCAACGTACTTTTCCAATGTTGACGGAAATCCTTGACCAATCCTTTGGACGGTTAGTGACCATCTGCGTTTATCTCTATCTCTGGACCTTTGAAGAGATACCAACTTGTTGGGAGACTACTGTACCGACAAGCAATTCTTAACTAACAATTTATCTTCTAGCTGACGTATAGTAAAGGAGGTTACAAGTGCTCGAGGCAGATGTGCTCCTTCGGTGTGGTGCGCGAGGCGCGAGGTGCGATGTGTGAAAGAAAATGAGACGCGTGAGAAGTATAGGGGTTTATGTGGGCGCGAAGGCGACAAGAATAGTATGTCACGGATGAAGGATTGATGAGTCTCAGTGGGAGAGGCGGTCGTTGTCCTCGGCTTTTGTATGCCTCTTCTCCGGGGGCGGGGCTCCTAGAGCTTCAGCGGACTTCTCATGCTTATCTGTAAGGAGCTGTATTATCAGTCGTAAATGGGCCCCCGGGAGCCACCGAGGACGGTAGTTGTAGCCAGTTCCGCCTAGTTTGAAGAGTGCGATATCCTGCTTGCGACGTTCCTCTTCAGCGATAGCTTGGATCGCTTCGATTTCGATATCCGTGAGTTCTTCTTAAAGCAAATAGGTGGTTATTGGCTGTGAATATTTAGCTTACCGTCTGCCATAACTTTAGCCCTAACGATTTCTCGCAGCTGCTCGCTGAGCTTCTCAGCAAGCTGGTCAGCTTCACGTTGAGCCTTCTTCTCCATCATTTCCAAGGTTTTCTTGTCATCGATGACGACCACCTTCCCCAATGCCACGAACATTTCCTCGAGGCCGCTTTCAAGATCAGCTTGAGCCTCATCACATTGTCGAACGATCGCGATCGATCTCACCCGTTCCAGGCGTGCTTCGTTTGCGATTGATCTCATCATGATTTCTTCAGCGGTAATGTTGATCCAAACATCCCCATCGTCACCCGCGGTCGATGTCACCATCATTTCTTCACCTGGAACCTGGAACATCGTAACCGATGACGTTAGAAACCGAACAAACTAACAACAGACGGGCACAAATTCTCGTTGCACATCTTGAGGGGGCACAAAAGGTTCTGAGGGGACGGGTAATGAGGGGGACGGGTGGCCCCAATAGGGGACGGTTGATAACGGGGTGTGATTCTTGAAAAGTGCCGACATCTTCAATTGCATTCGATGATGTCGCTGTCTTTGAAGATGGAAAACGCACATATGAGAAGATGATACGTGTTTGTAAGAATCTGAAGTTAAACCGTTAAAGTGGAATTGGCACGCGAACTCACGTTTGAATTGAAGAAGACGCGCGTTTTGTTTACAGACTGATGCGGAAGCTCCAACCAGGACTGATCGAAACTTGGCGAATTTGTGGAATTCTGTAGTATTTATGGAATGCGCATGGATCCTTAAAGCTCCCAAAGTGGGCGTTTGTGTCAACTCAATCTTAAATTATCAATGTGTCAACTGCATCGCATTGTCATAATCTACTCCGATATCAGAAGTGACACTAGAGATACCGTATCAATTCACATTCTTGGCGTCGTTGAGTTTCTGCAATAGGAGTGAAGTGAACGAAAACAATGCGATTTCAAGTTTTTCTGTTCCGTCGAATAGACGCGTTCCGAGCGAGATCTGATAGTTAGAGAGCGTCGCGAGTAGGAACTTATGCTAGGCTAGATCACGAGGCGTCAGAGAACTCATTAAATGAGCGCATTAGCTATTCAGACCACATTCTAGCTTCCTAAGCAAACGATTCATATATCTAAGGTTGGACACTGAATGCAATAGAATGTGTCAAAAAATCTTTAATCCAAGTGAATCCCGCAGTTAAACTTGATTCCATAAAGATCAAGTTTCAAAATCGTCTTCTTTGTGGATGCACGGTACAAGTGCTGTGATGGTCGATCTCCATCCAGGAAGAGAACCATTCTGTTCAGCACAGAACCGGTTGTTCCGTTGGAAATGCAACTTGAGTCAGTTATTTCCAGTCCTCAGCAGTGTAGTCGTCTTCACAAACTCATGGCAAAAGTCAAGTTTTAAACTAAAGGAAAAACAGTGAAAGACTAAACAACGAGGAAGAGAAAGCATTTACTCGAACTGTGCCGGCGCCCTACATCGGATTGCTCGTCCCGATAAGCAGAATTTGACGATGCTGGATGTAGAAGTTGAATTTCCACGGCGTGTTCCGGAGATTTCCCTCTACGAGTCACTGTCAGCAGGCACCAGTGCTGTGCGCGTCACTGCACTTTCTTAAGCTAAACGAGGAAGATATAAGATATACTCCAAATCGATGAAGCGAAGCGGACTTACTAAAGACTCGTGTCCGACGTCCGGAGCTTGCACCGCTTAACGCCAAAGTAGTCCGCAGCCGCAGCGCGGCAAAGTCCAGCCGCGGAATCGTAGGTCTGTCGGGTACTTTCCGCCGTCATCTAGATGCATTAGTCCGACTCTAGCACGACTTTCAGCTCGTCCTCGCTGAGCAGAGTGCGAGCTTCCGCCGCTTCTGCTCACATGTGAGTCCTCCTACAGAAGATTAGTATTTGGAGGGACATCAACAACCAACCTTGTTTGAAGAGCACAGCGCGAGAGGTCGACTGGCGCTCGGTGCGGAACGCGACTGAAGCGAAGAGAGAGGGAAGAGGCAGCGCTGTGCCTCCGTCGCGAGGTCGTAAAACCGGCGATCGATTTTTGGCGGGAAAACTGTTGCGAGTGGGTGATATTGACATTAAAGACTGAAAATGAATGAAGCCGATGAGAGGTTAATCTGAAAGGGAATTGCGGAATCACACTGAAATTAAGACGATGCGCGTGTTTCGGGGATTGTGGAGAATTCTTTTTTTTGGCACGCATTTGGCACATGCCGACGCTTGGAGTCAAAAGGCCCAGCATGTTGCCATAACGCGCTCGAATTTGGTGCAAATCTGAATTCACTTCCGTTCACCTTAACTTTGATCGTAGCCACAATGCAAACTCTTGAAATTGCATTTAAACACCTGTTTCTTTGGGCACGAAAACTTTGCCCAGGAAGACGCGCTTTACTCAGCGCTTTACCACAACACGTTTTGCACTGCTTTCAGTCAGTTTGCATTGTTTAAACAAGGCATTTAAACCAGCATGATCGCCAAACCAGGCTCTGCTGTCATCATGAAAAACGTGCCCTACAACTTCTGCTTGCGTGTGGTCGAGTGTATTCCTTTCTCCTACGAACTCAAAATCAGCGACAAACATTGGCAGAAAGCAATCAACAGTGCGCCGTTTGGGATCATAATCGACGTTCGATTGGTTTGTATGGAGACAGGAATCTGGATGTATGCAATCTGCGACCAGGACGACAAAGCTCTGACGATTCAGGAGTTGACCAAAAAGCGGAATCTCAAGGACTTCCGACTCGGTCACCTGGTAATTTTAACGGACATTGCATATGCTGAAGATTTGAGCCTTGAACCTTTGGACAGACCGCTGGGTGCATTTCTCAACATTCTCCACTTTCTTTCCTGCCAAATTAGCTTGAAAATCGACGCTCCGACGCCGTTGAATCCCGCTGACCAGGTGACACTGTTGGAACATCTGGAGACGATCAGATTTGATAATATTTGCATTCCCACGTTCACTGCCGCCTATCACAATCTGATAAGGTCGCATGTTGACGATCGTCTCCTGAGACGATTTAAAGAATTGAACTTAAGCTCAGAAGAGTGGCCAGAAGAGACACTTGCGCTGCTGCAGGACATCATACGGTTTGGGAATATACGACATCTCTATGTTCAGAACAATCCGCTCTGGTCATTCGAGCTCTTCGTGGATCTATTCAAGACGATTGAAGCTGACCCCGATAGCTTTGCGGAATTGAGTTTGTGGATTGGAGCACGTTTTGAGGAAAATATGAAAAGCGATCTGGAGAAGTTTAGAAAGGAAATTGCTAAACACGACCGGAAATCGTTACTTGACGGCGTGCAGATTTGGTGTTGGCATTTCCAAACAACGAAAATGCGAGATTTAGTTTTGGAGGTTGAGTTTGGAGAAGTCTATTGCGTTATTTCGACGTCTCACGAGTAATGAGTTGCATGAATGAATGTGATAGTTGCAAGTTACCTAATGAGTCACTAGGTGACTGGCACCTTTAGCATGACAGTGATGATGACGGCGTGACGTGAGGGTAATGTCAAACACCCCCAAACATGACCGGTTAATCTTTGATAGAATTGGAATAAATTCTATCAGTGTGAATTCTATCATCAAAAAACCTAGATGCTGAGGTTGCGCTTTGTCTTATCGTAAACCTGCCACTTGTTCTTCAACGATCGGATCGGACGGTTCTTGAAGCTTTGAAGCTCCGGCTCAGACTGTTTTAGATTTCAGGCACGGTAATGACCGCACATGTAGGGGTACTTCATTATTGCATCCTTTAAATTGCTGACCTAGAGTCGTTAACCGTGGCGTCGCCGCTCTTATGTTGGTATTCCACTTTGATAGTGGCCGCACATGTAGAGCAATTCATGACGGACGACAAACCCTTAAAGTTACATAGTGAGTGAAATCTTTAGGGAAACAGCTTACTTGAATGATCACAGCGCACGGTGCTCGGTCCGAAGCGCAAAAAAAAGCGTAGATAGAAGAGGCAGCGCCCGGCTTCAGTCGTGTAAATGACGATTGAATTGTGGCGAAGAGTGATTTATCCAGATGGAAAGTAATAAGCTAAAAATGAACCAAAAAGTGCAAATGTGCAGAAACTTGTACACTCACAGTGAATTGAAGACGACGCGCGTTTGTTTTCGGCGGACGTGAAAGTTGGAATGTGGGATTGGGGGTTGTTTCAGAGTATAAATCGAAGAACAAGTTCAATCAACTGACACTTGAACTTGTTAATAAACAAAAAGCGCGCTAAGCTCAGCTTAGGCTGACTGCCTCAGGCTTTTAGTCCAGTTTTTTTACTTGCAAGGCTTCGTAGGGCGCAGAGAGCTAAGTATCGGGTTGCATACCTCAAATCACTATGTCCTTCAATGCAGACAAGTACATTTGGTCAGGCGCCCAATCATCCGGTCGCCCAAACGGCGTCGCCCAATCGTCATGGACCGTAATAAAATATGAGCTGTTCGCAACGGCGATAGGCTGCGATGCAGTTGACACATTGATAATTTAAGATCGATTTGACACATTTCACGCAGTTTTGATGTGCCAAACGCCCACTTTGGGACGTCTAAGGGTCCATGCGCATTCCATAAATACTACAGAATTCCACAAATTCGCCAAGTTTCGATCAATCCTGGTTGGAGCTTCCGCATCAGTCGGTCACCAAGACGCGCGTCTTCTTCAATTCAAACGTCAGTTCGCGTGTTAATTCCGCTTTATTTTTGTTTGTATATTCCAGAATTGTATAATTCATCCTCAAATGGGTCGTAAACCCGGACCTTTGAGTCAACATCAATTGCACTTATGTGCTCGGTAACCTCGTTCATGTTTACATTTGTTCTTTAAAGATTCCAACAAAGTTGAACGTCGGAAAAACGACGGCATCGCCGATTACAAAGAGACGGAAGGAATCAGACTCGGCTCCGCAGTGAATAGGAATCCACTAAATACTGCATCAGCTACAACCAAGAAATGGATCCAAGTAGTAGAAGGAGAAGATCATGACGTTTTGGACATCTTGGAAGTAGGCGACCAGATGGCAGTGGTAACCAAGATGAAGGCTGAGAGCGTGACCGCAAGCAGAATGGGCTCACTCCCTATTGCGATCTTTAAGGCCTCAGAAGCGCGTCTTCACCTCCTCAAGTACGCTTGGGTGCCTCAAGCACATCTCTGTAACTCGGGCCAAAAGAAGGAAAGGATAACCTCACAGACAATATTGGTTGGTCAATTGACTGATGAAGAACCAAATGCCAAAATTCCAGTCATTTCACATCTCTATAACTCGGGCCAAATCATGTTTTCCGTAACCGCACTGATTTAATGCACTTTGGAGCCTCTCGTTCCACCGGTGCTCCAATGCTAAACGTGAAATAAAGTATTTGAACTGAAAACTTGCACTCATCAAGATCATCATGACCGAGAGATTCTTGATGTTTGACAACACCGATACAGACCTCTTAATTCTGTTGCTAATTTACCTGTAGAATGAACGTGAACAGATGGCACAAGTATAAATTCTCTCTGTTTATCCATTTCCTCAAGCGTTCGGCCGTAGACTCGCGCATACTTGTGGCATAGACGACTTTGCGTCCAGACACACAGTCCATCTTCAAGGCAACCTTTTCGGTTTTAATTAATTTCTAAGCCTACATCAGTCACCTTTCGACAAACTGACTGTGCAATGAAAATAAAATCCAGTGATTTCTACCGCTGGAAACGTATTCTTGAACGCCTTAAAGTAAAAGTTAAAGGTTTGAGTGGTGGTGTTGTAGTGCTCGCCTTGTTTTGTTTTTGTTGCTGCCACGCGGGATTAAACGGTCACACAAACAATTACTATATTAGAAGAATAGTCGCGGTGGTTCGATCTTCGTTGGTCGTTGCGACGATTCGTCGGCGTTGGTGGGGTGCGATGACGGAATGCAGCGTCTCGGAGGGGGACAGGGAAGCGTCGCGATGGGGAGACGAGGAGACGTCGTGGAGGCGCTTGATACCGTCTTATTGCCGTATCTTTGGGACGGACTTGGCTTTGTGTCGGTTCGGTGCTCCGACTGACGATCTCGTTGGCGATCTCGTTCTTTTATCCGTTCCTCGCGGCTTTCTCTTCGGCAGGCGTGACGTCGTCGGTCTTCGGTCCTGTGATTCACTTCTCGGGTTTGTCGTTCCTTCGACTTCGTCGAGACACTGGGATTCGGGAGTGACGGAAGCAAAGCTGTTAGAAGCACATTGGAAAGTAACAAATGAATGATGCTCCAATGCTAAACGTGAAATCAAATATTTGAACTGAAGTCTTGCACTTACATGAGCTGTGATTCGACGACGCATCCTCTTCATCCTCCATCTTTGCTCCTCGTTTTCTCCGCTTTCACTGCTCCCGGGCCGCCAGTTTGAATGAATTTAAACTGCCCTTGTAGGCACCTGAAAACAAATTGAACTTTGAGTTATTTAAGAACTAACCTCAATTAAGAACGATGGCTGCTTTTCGTCCATCAGCAGGCTCAATTCATAGATGAATCTGAAAATGTTCAATTCAAGAGAAAAACCAAACTAAAAGCTAGCAAACCTGTGCAGAGATTGCACTCCGATTCCACACGGATTACGTCGACGTAGTGCCGCATGGTCTCATTCTGCACGGTCTCCACATCGAATCTCATCTTGCTCGATTCTGTAGAGTAGTTCTTCAGCTTTGTGACTTCTTGGTCGCTCGGAGGCGCTTTATGAAGTGATCTACATTCTCGCAGAACTTTGTGTTTGTGCTGCGTCATTGAGTTTGTACCCTCGGTCGCATGTTCAGGTTCTAAATCTATATTATTAGAACGGAAGAACGCTAAAATCTAACAAACCGGATCGATCGATCAAATAGTTTGATGTCGCTCATTCTAAAGTCCGCCACGTATCGCAGAGTCCCTTTTATCGGTTGGAGGCTACAAGAAGCAATCGTTATCAAAGTGTGGTGAGCGAGTTCTGTGAGCTTACGTTCTTTAGCAGACGTTCTCCAGAGTCTAATCTCCTCTGCAATATGAGAATTATTAGATTCGTGGGTGATTACGATGAGCCTGCAGTTCGTTCTGTTCAGCTAAATTAAAGATCCAACAAGTGCTTCTCGTTTAAGTGAACCAAAAAAATTAGAAAACGGAGAGTTTTTGTTATATAGTCTCTTTCTCGCGAAGTTGTGCGCGGGTACTGTAGGAGACTGAACGTTCCTCGCGACAAGACCAAAACTATTGTGGCAGAATTGTAAATTGTATGTAAATTGTAAAAAAAATGTAAGAAGCAGAGTAAATTTAAGCGCAAATTTGGGTGTTAATCTACTAAAAACAGCCTTGGTCCAATCAAACAGTGATTTTGGCATTAAAAAAACCGACAAAACAGTGATGGTCACGTTATATTTAATAAAACGAACCTTGATTGAAAATTGAAGCTCAAGCTGTCGACTGTCGATTGATGCGGAACGCGGCGCAATGACGGAGATAAGAGAAAGTTGTCGCGGCGTTGCTGTAAAATGGCCGATCGATTTTGGCGGGAAAATTTGGTTACGAAATGACGATTGCTTACAACGTGGGATTGTCATTTATTGATTACATGTTTCCACTCGGAAATGGCATTTCTGTTCAAAGGCCTCATTGCTGGCGCACCCTAACGCGCCATGTTGGGTTACGGTAATGCGATACAGTTCACATATTCATAAATCAAGATCGATTTCACCATTTCTCGCATAAAGTGCAGAGAGCAGTCGTGTCGCAGACATCACGGGCTTATCTCGTGGGCCATACTGGCGGCTAAAAATGGATTTTAGTGTCTCTTCACCACACGGCCGTCACCGTATGGAGTAGTCTTTTGTCACCTCCAATGAAACGACTTACCATTGTCGTTCTCCAACTTTAGCTCCACCGAAGCTCGGGAGCCAACCGCCACGATTGATGCCTCTGAAGGCTAATAACGAAGCTCTCCGAAGACCGTAAAATTGCCGACGAACCTTCGTCAACCAGATTATCGTATCATGGCAATAATTTGTGACATAATAGCCTATTGGGCTAATTTTCTATCATTAATAACAAAGAGAAAGCAAGCAATTGGCGCTGACTGTTAGCTGATCTGCAATTCTTCGATCACGTTACTCATCTTCGAAGCGGAAGCTCCAATTTCTTTTATTGCACAAAATTTATTTTACCTAGGAAATGGTTTAACGTTCACAAAAGAGACGAATACAGCGACCAGCAATCCAAGCCTAGCACATCGAAATGTGCACCTTGGTTGCCGACCTGAATTCAACCATAATGCGTTCATTCGTCTTTGCCGTGAAGGTGAAGCACCAAACGCCGTCTTCCATTTCGCAAATTCCTTCGTCGCGCAGATTCTCCAAATGACTCTGAGTGGAATCAGCGAAACTGGCTTCAATATCGAAATGGTCTCTGTCGTATTTCGCAGGATTTTGCAGGAAACTAAGGATGATTCCATCGAAAACGTCAACTGGGAAACGAACATCAGGTCTGATGTCGAGAATCTTGATATCGCCGTTGCTGAGGTGTTTCGTGAGGAAATCGTCAATCCGATCGATGGCTTGCAGACTGATTTCTGTCGGTCGTCGGCGTGAGAATTGATTTTCCAAAATTTGGTGATAAACCGGGAAATAGTTCCAGGCGTTGACTCTTGCAAACGTCATCTCTGAGAGACTCTCGAGAAGAGCTGATCCTTCGGGAGAAGAGTAGTGCCCTCCAGTTTGAGTGTATAGGTCAAGTCGAGGTTCGTTCGACAAGAAGATGACGAGTTGCATCAGTTCTTCCATGTCTTCGCGCTTCGTGGTCTCCCGCGACCAGAGCGGATCACTGGTGTTCCAAGACGCCGTCTCCATCACGATAATCCGCCGGATTGTGACGTTTTTCAAGTTTGGGTACTTTTTTAGCTGCTCCATGCTCAAACGCTCATGCGTCTCTTCGCTGTCCACGGGATTGGTGAAGTAGTGCTTCCACTGGCCGTTGTTGCTGCCAATAGCGAATTGGATCCGCTCCTTTGCAGATTTCATGGTCCACTTGCAGTCGGGAACATGCTGGTCAAGACAGTCGTTGCGGTGTTTGAACTCTTCGAGCGTGCAGCACTTCCAGTAGGCCGCCACTTGCTGGCAAAAGTCGAAAGGTACACGGTCCATTGCTGGGTTGCTAGATGATAGTAAGCGCGATGATGGTACGACAGTAAACGCGCTACGTATATAGAGATGATCTGAATTCGAAGCGATGCGAAATGTCGGATTTTTCGCTTTGTAAATGCGACGCTAATGGAATACGCTAACCTGAGAAATTTCATATAAGGCCCGCGAGACAAGACGAGACGCATTTTCTATGAAACTCTGAACCTCTCTGCCGTCGCAGTTTTCTCGCCAAAAATCGATCGCTATTTTACTACTTTGCGACGAAGGCTGCGAAACATGAAAAGTGTTGTTTCCGGTTATTAGCCGTTGAATCCTACGTCTACTGCAACGCTTGCCTCACATATTATCCTGAATCTGCTTAAAATAAAGATTTCGACGCTACAGGCTTCAATATGAGCTCAGCTTCGGCATGCTTACCAGGCTCAATCCTAGCAGCACAGGCCTCCTAATCCTCCCCCTAGTCCTACTAAATTACTTTTAAAGGCTTTTAATCACTAGACTGACTGAGTTGGCGCTAATCAAAGTCACTGAAAGAGACTGCAGAAAAACTGATCGTTGAAGAACATTGGCTTTCTTAGTCGCTATTTATGCAATGCTTGTTTTCGCGCCAAAAATCAATCGCCGGTTTTACGACCACGCGACGGAGGCACAGCGCTGCCTCTTCCCTCTCCGTTCGCGTCAGTTTGCACCGAGCGCCAGTCGACCTCTCGCGTTGTGTTCTTCAAACAAGGTTGTTCGTTTATCTAGATCGCAAAGTTTGTGTGTTAGTCGTTCATAGAAGAGAGCTTCATTTGAAAATGTAAATTCCATTTGTTGTTTCGTAGAGTACTCTTTCAATTCCCCGTTCGATCCCCGAATTCACAAAAATCTCCTGGTCGAAACCGCTATTTAACAGAAATCAAGCGTACCTCCTTCAATACACCGCAACTGTGTTATTAAATTGCAGGTGTGAAATTGTTGAAATTGCATCAATTTTTTTGACAATCCGTTTGATGTGGTCTACCGCATTAGGAATGCTATGGACCATTTGGTACCATAGTGGAGGAAAAACCAGCGGTTAGCCAGCGTTTCCAAAATCGACACGTTGAAACTGGCGGTAATATTTACCGCAAAAGCGTCATTGAAGTGCCCACGATTTGAAGTGCAGCGCCAACTCAATGAATGAGATCATTCGGTTAGTTTACCTTATATGACAAAACGAATAGTGATGATGAGGGTGCGTTTCAGACCCTGTACTCGAGAGGAAAATGCTGATTGGTAAAATCGACATTCCCTGTCGCGAGAGCGACATTTTTAGTGTCGTCAAAAATTGTCAATATTCATTCAATATCCTCTCGTTCATGTTGCAATCCCTAACTCTTAGCCTCAATTTATCCAAAAGTCTTACTCATGTTATCCATGATATTGTACTTGTACAGAACCGGTACGGTAGTCCGACCATGGAGCACCAGAACCACATGGTCAGTCACTCAATGTGCCACCTGAACGCTACCGAGGCTCAAGGATGTTTCAACTGCCGAACTGGAGCGAAACTCTTCGTCTCTTGCCAATCAGACCAGATAACCGCTGCAGAAATCCGTTGTAACGGTGATCACGAATTAATCGTCGAGTGTGAACCCGATTCCAAGTTAACACCAGTTACTGCAAAATCGAAATTTTGAGTCGGTGCAATTCGTTCTCTTGGTGGATCTAGAAAAAAAAAACGTATTGAACAGTGGGAATTTCAAAAAATGGTTTACTGTACATTAGATATGTTAACACGCAATTAGACGCAATTGGAGGACATTAGAGGATACGGAAACATGGAGATCATTACAATTTCACTCTTTATCGGACTGTGACCCCAAAGTCAATCCCAGCGCCGATTGAGTGGAATGCTGGCCAGGAAGCGTGCGATGAGCTGCGAGGACGAGAGATGGTCGAAACGCTCAATTGCTCCAACGTCCAATACTGGGCTGATTTGGACCAGACGGTGCAAGAAAGCAGACATGGCGGACGACTTGCAGTGCTCAGCAAGGTTTCCGATGAGAAAGAAGCCGTGGCGAGCGCGGGCAAGAGCAACCGTCGCACGTTGGTCATTCAGGAAGAAGTCAGACCGAAGGGGAATTGATCGTGGGTAAACAGCGGGAGTTGATGATTTCGTTGTTATGAGGACTATGATGTCTTCCTCTTGCCCCTGATATGAGTCAACGGTCGACACTTCAACCTCAGAAGGGAGTTCCACGCGGAGTTGATGATACTCTCCCAGATAATACGAGAGGACCATGATTTTTGGAGACGAGGGAAGATGATCACAGAGTCTGCGGACAAGTGTACAGGCAGCGGCGCGCTGAGTATCGTTTTGGCGCTTGGATTGTGTTGCTTCTAAAACGTCGGTTTGCCAAGTAGAGCGATCGTTGGTAGGACATCCGCAATCCCGCCGCTGTCCCTCGGCAATGCTCGAAGACTCTCTTGCATAGAGATTTGAGCTTTTTCGAAGCTCTCTGCGACAGTGGCCCCTAAATAGGCAATTTATTTGCTTATTTCAGACTCAACAACTCACCTCCGATTGAAGGAAAATCGCATTGTGCTTGTCCTCCACGTTGAGCACGCCGCAGGACCACTCATTTCCGTATTGAAACGGAATGACAACGTGCTCACAGCACCAACGGAACAGATTCTTCGGAACGATTTGCAAATCTTCCTTGCGGTGCTTTCGCACTGAGCTCCACACACTCGGGCTCAAAATCGAAATTTTGCGTCGTTGCAATTCGTTCTCTTGGTGGATCTAAATAAAAAACGTATTGAACACGGAAAACTTCAAAAAATGGGTTACCGTAAGCGAGAGATACGGAAAGAGTGACTTCTTTGACTCGATTGACTCGATATCTCCTCATCGTTGAAAAGAAAATCTTTTTCATGTGAGCGCGAAACTGGGCAGTATTACGATCTGCCGTCATGGCGCATCCATCGAAGTAATGCAGGGCTGCTTGAGCGATGTACAACCCGCTTGGATTGTGCTACTTCCAGAAACGTCGATTAGCCAAGTAGAGCGATCGTTGGTAGGACATCCGCAACCCCGCCGTTGTCCCTCGGCAATGCTCGAAGACTCTCTTGCAAAGAGATCTGAGCTTTTTCGAAGCACTTCGCGACACTGGCTCCTAAATATGCAATTCATTTGCTTATTTCAGACTCAACAGCTCACCTCCGATTCAAGGAAAATTGTTATTCGCTTCTCCTTCAAGTTGAGAAGGGAGTAGGACCACTCGCTTCCATATTGAAAAGGAAAGACAATTTCCACCAAGAAGAATGCATGACGCGCCCGGGAAAGTGCTACTGTCGCGCGTCGGGAGTTCAGAAAGAAGTCATAGTCAACCTAAAACGAGTCAAAACAAAATTCTGCGGAAACTGCGGAAACAACTAACCTTGTTTGAAGATGACAGCGCGAGAGGTCGACTGGCACTCGATGCGGAGCGCAACTGACGCGAACGGAGAGGGGAAGAGACAGCGCTGTGCCTCCGTCGCGTGGACTAGAAACGAACGACAGCGGAGCTGTGAAACGGCCATGCGCAAACTACCGTATGCAAGCGGCTGTTTCGCAGGCAACGCGTTACGAGACCCATAAGACTGTTACAAAGAACTTTTTTAAGGAAAATAAACATCAAAAACGACAAAATTAGACAAGCTACATGCACTTATGACATAAGTCACTATCATAACACAGTTTGTGAATAAAATCGTCACAACGAAGACATTCCACCCACTGAGAAGGATCAGTGTGCGTACTTTCTGGCCCTGGTTTTCTGGCGAAGCACACAAGGCACGTTTGAATGCTTGATTCAACTGATTCAGGGCTCGATTCGCCCTTTCTTTGACCTGATTTAGTCAGCGCGACGCGTTTGATGAGTGGTCTGCGCTGCTGAGGAGCGCGCTTAGGTCTGCCAACTTGGTGTTCTCGCATCTCGAGCGGTTGTAGAGTAATCAACACTGACGACAATTTGTTGTACAAATCACGCACAGCGTTGTCACTCATATCACTAACTTCCTCTCGTTTTTCCTAAAGATTACGACAAATGGTTGCATTTGCGTTCGACGGGCTTACGTCTATCAATTCCTCGAGTTTGTCCATCAGTACAAACGTATCCTCTCTGTAATTCTGCTCGACAGGCGGCAACACATGGGTAACTAGCGCCGATCTCGAGTCTGTGGCACTGGGAGCTTGCTGAACTGGCAATAGTGGTTTTGCGAGGAGCGTGTGCACGGCGTGAATGTGTTTGCACGAGACTCCTGCTTGCGTACCCGCTGGGCAATTACACGTGTAATTTTCGTAGCAGACACCGCAAGCTCTGCAGCGAGCCTGTAATTTCTAAGTTATGCGCATAGTACGATAGCAGCGCTTACAGATGGCGGGCAAGTGCATTGCCCTGCAAACGTCACCGAGTAAAACTTTGAATTATCCGCCGACGATTTCACGGTGAATCTATCGTTCCCTTTCTCTTCAATAAGATCTGGACGATCACGATAAGCCGTCATGCCCTGCTTGTGGCTTTTATTGTTTTTTAACGTTCGGTAGTTGCCGAAGGTCTGTCCGCGCTCCTGAACGCTCATTGTGAGCAGGTCTCAGGTGATATAAACCAACCTGGCCGATGTTGCGAAGAGATCGATCTTTCGCACATTGAATAACACATTCAATCGATTCATCAAGCCGCTTGTTCTCTTTGTTACGGAGGTAATTCTCTTTTAGCGTTCTGTGATAACGTTCGATGCCCATGTTCGTATTGGCAACTTCAGAAATGCGGTAACAGGGCGCCCACTTTCGCAATCTTTCAGGACACGTGTAATTGTCTCTGAAGTATTTCGCGAAGCTGTCGGTGCCTTCTGCATCGCTGTCGTCAAGGAAGGAGAGCATTTTCGCAATGTTTGCTCTAACGATGACTTCGTCATTGCTACTGAAACCGCATAGTTAAGCTCTGTGCGAGTCAACTTGAGCACGTACATTATAAGATTGGCTAAATACTTCGAAACGGTTTTTTGCAGTTCTCTATCTTTAATTTCAAGTGCCAGTCTCCGATTCCACGAACGCACGACGTGCCACGTACAAATGATGTGCTGCACGCCAGTCTCGGGTCCAAATGACGTGTGGAAAGCATTGATGAATGCGAGACAATCGTCGCTAATCAATACTTTAGGCGTTATACCGCCGAGGCTGAAACAGCTGACATTTAGCCAACGTTTAGCAGATTTAGTCCGCTCACCACATCTTCAGATGATCGAAGAATGGTAGCATGTGCCGTTCACTTTCTGAATAGCAAATGAAGTGACCGACCGGCTGAGAGCGGCCCTGCTCGTCGTACACAACGGCTGATACGAGTTTGAACATGTATCTAGTCACATTGTGCGTTGAGTCGAATGCAATTCCTTTGCTTCCGTGAGCCACAAGCAGTTTTCGTTGATTCTCAGTCATGATTCCAAGCTGGAAACCTTCGCCACACTCCTTCTCGGGCAGCGAGAATGCAAAAAAAATTCCGCGTTGATCGGTTTCCACGCGCTGACGGACACTCTCGACATCTTCGCTCGACAAGCGATAGCGCGATGGATTGTATATTTTGTCGTAGTACACAAGGTCCGCCTTGTTCAGATATTTTAGGCGGCTAAATCGTGGGAGGTCTCTACGTTCTAAATGTCAATTCAGTTGAAGATGATGTTAAGCCGCTTCGTACCGCTTATGCAACGGAGAATATAATCCTTGTCCCGTTTATCTTTTAATTTTTCGATCACAAAATCTTTCTCTTCTTTCGTCAGTCTCATCCAGCAATCACTGATGTCATGCCCGCAGTGATTTGCGCAGTAGACGACCTGGATGTAGTTATCCGGGCCAGAATACACCTGGGTAGCCTTAAGCCACATTTTTAATTTGTCTCACTCGTCGCGGATGACTTACGGTTGCAAAACCGACGCAAACGATGCCAGCGCGAACAGATTTGCGAGGCATGGAAGTCGTAATCTGTTCGGGAATGATCTGCTGTCCGAGTCCGCTTCGCGAACAGTAAACTGTATGGCTCCTTGCTTTCGCATTGCGACCTCGGCGGCAAACAAGGTCTATGCAGTCTGTGGAGCGCATTTGCTCACACCACTCCTAAACTCAGAGGCGCAGTAGCTAGTCTACGGCAGTAAACCCACCTTAAAGCTCGGCCACGAGGGAAGCGTGACAGTTTTTATGGAAACATGAGGGTCGTGAACCTCAATGTAATGTTCGACCATGAGGCGGTGCGACCGAAACTCGCGAGGGCAGTAAGCGCATTTTACCACCGGTAAATCCGGCTAAACACCTGTTACAGAGCAAATGATTGCTACAATAGTAACTCACGTTGCATTCAACAACCCCATGGACCTCCCGGATGTGAGGAATGAGGTTATCTTTGTGGCCCGTCCAGCCACATCCCGTAAAGTCACAATAGCGCAAGTTTTCAGCGGCAACGGACCTCTTCGAGAATATTTTGTGGACCTTGCGCATGTGACTCTTTAGTTTTTCCTGGCTATCGAACTCCTTCGCGCATTCTCTCGCGTGACAGACGTGTATTCTGCCGACAGACTCCATCATCTTCCTAAATTCTCACGTATGAGACAAGTTCTATTTCAAGAGCACGGTAAATTCAATGAAGAGCCGAAAAACAGACAGTGAAACATTTATTTATTCGTCCCGACACGATTCATGAGTTGCCTGCGAAACAGCCGCTTGCATACGGTAGTTTGCGCATGGCCGTTTCACAGCTCCGCTGTCGTTCGTTTCTAGTGTCGCGTGGTCGTAAAACCGGCGATCGATTTTTGGCGCGAAAATTGTGTCGAATGGCAGCGACGAAAAGAAAACTTCAGACGCCAAAATCCAGGAATTCTCAACTTCTAAAGTAGAGCTATGACCGTCTGGTTAAAGCTCGAGGTCTCACACAGTCATCTATTTCAATTACAAAGACAGCGCGAATAAATTAGGCCGTCGTATCGGACGCTTTGCACTTCAACCAACGCGCATTGCTTTATTCGGCATTTAAACCAAACGAACAACACAGTCTGCATTTTTGTTCAACTCGGCCGTCCGTCATCATGAACCACGTGTCTTACGACTTTTGCTTGCGTGTGGTCGAGTGTCTTCCGTTCAGCCGAATCTACGGGGTTCCCAGTGTCGAAGCCAAAACATGGCTACAAGCGATTGAAGACGCGCCAGCGTATGGCGAATTCACCTTAACCGTGTACTTGCTGTGCTTAGAGTCGAAAATCTGGAAATACGCGATTCACGACTCGTTTGAGGAGGCTATGCCGCTGACTATTCAGGAGCTCACAAAGAAGCCGAACTTCAAGGATTACCGAGTCGAATCGCTCGTGATTCAGTCCGATATTGGAGATGTGGACGTGGCAGACATGCACCCGTTGGACCGACCGCTGGGCGCATTTCTCGACGTTATCAGTTTTCTCGCCAACAAGCTTTCTCTGAAAATTGAGACGCCGACGCCGTTGAACCCCGTGGATGAGTCGACCATACTGGAGCACCTGGACAACCTGTCATGCTGTAATATCGACATGTCGACGTACACTGCCGCCTACCACAATCTCATCCAATCGTATTTGTCCATTTTTGACTACGCTTGTCTGAGACCATACAAATTTCTGTCTTTGACATCTGCCGACTGGCCGGAAGAGACCCTCACAATGCTGATGACAAACATTAGGTCGGGCAAAATGCGACAACTGTACATTGACAACAATCCTCCCTGGTCATTCGAGTTCTTCGAGCATCTATTCAAAATGGTTGAAACTGACGTCGATAGCTTCAAAAGACACGGTTGGCACATCCGGGCGATTTTTGAAGCCAACATGAAGAGCGAGTTGGACAAATTTAGAAAGGAATCGTCGGAACACGTGAATGATTGCTTTTGGCGTTGGCATTTAGCGACAACAGAAAAAGCTGATGGGCTCATTCTCGACGTCACGCTGGATGCTGACAACGGTTTCTTTATTGTGACTGATAACAACAATTAGCTGGCGGGTGTTGCAAACGCCCCCAGATTACCGGTTAATGACTGTTTTGTTGATAAATTTAATGTTGGTTGTAAAAGTACACAGTAGAGCGCTTTCCAAGTGCTGCTAAAAGCAAATGGCTATTGTCGAAGTCAAATCGAACTACCGTTGATAAAGTTCGCACGTTTGAGCTCGCGCGTCGTCTCGGCGGCACCGAATGCAGTCAGCGCGGTCTGGTTTCAACGGGAAATACCAGTTTGCGACCTAACTCGGTTACGCATGCGATCGAGGGCTAATATTAACAAAATCTGCTTAGATAAGATGTTCGCAAGGCTTCGTTCTATCTTTTAGTGCAGATTTCGTTTGAATTGATGCAACAGCAGCCGAGAAACATCGATTTCGAGAATGATTGTCTTGCTGGACCTGAATTCCGTTGGCCACAGCTGCTGACTGCATTCGGTGCCGCCGAGACGACGCGCGAGCTCAAACGTGCGAACTTTATCAACGGTAGTTCGATTTGATTTCGACAATAGCTTATTCAGTACCCTTAATTTTAGGGACAAAACGCGTCTTCGCGTCATTCTTCTTTTCTTCCGGACTTTTGATCCCTTTTTAGTTCTTTGTAACTATTTGGCAAAGAGTAACACTTGACGACATGACATTAGCGCGAACGACTTTACCGCGAAATTACTTTTTTTTAGTTTTTTTTGGAGATTGTGGCAAATTGCACTGGCGAAATGAGTCGTCGATGACAACCAAAGTCTTCTTCTCTCCATAATATTGTTTGTAACTTGTGATATTTGCACTCAGAGACCATGCGAACTAACAACAAGGTCAGACCAGACGTCGAAGTGGATCAAGCCAAAGTCTAGGACGAAGCCTTACGTTAACACAGTGAATTTTGTGCTCGCTCCGCTCGCGCAAAATTTACTAGGCAAACCCTGCGGCAGCTCCTAGGCCTAAGCCGAAGGCATTTACAACATGGTTAGCTCAAGACGAAGCCTGAAAACTGATTTCAAAGCCTGTTTCCCAACAACACGACGTAAGAATAACAAGTCCTCGCCCAAAATTACCTCCGGTAACGCCTAAAACTTGCTCAAGGCGCAGAGGACGTAAGCTCTGTCATAAAAACTTAAGTCAAATGCAAAAACAATTTTCAACTTAAAAAATTTCGCGCTCAAGTCGTCCGCGGTAAAGTCGTTCGCGCTAAAGTCGTTCGCGCTAAAGTCGTTCGCGCTAAAGTCGTTCGCGCTAAAGTCGTTCGCGCTAAAGTCGTTCGCGCTAAAGTCGTTCGCGCTAAAGTCGTTCGCGCTAAAGTCGTGTCACGTAACACTTGATTCAACTTAACAATTGTTGACTGTACATTCGATTCGTGACACGTAGCGCAAACGAGATTAGCTCGAAAATGTTAAAGTTTAAAATTGTTTTTAACTTTTAATTTCTATGACTTATAGTCTATTTCTGGCGAACTTATGCGTGGGTACTGTAGGAGACTGCACGTTCCTCGCGGCAACATTAAAACTGTTGTGGCAGAATCGCCAAAATGTGCGGATTTAAGGATTTTTGTGAAATTCTGACGATTGCATCGGTTCGCGAGAAATAGACCATACGTCCGCGCTAATTTCATGTCATCCATTCGATTTAAAAAATGCCTCACATATTCTCGTGGCGAATTCCACACTTTGCCGATTTCTCCTTTCACGAGGAACAGTTTGAAAATCTACGGCGTCACGTTGTTCAGCATGTCATTTCATCCATTATTGCCATGTTTGACATGAATTGGATCTTCGTGGTCGAGAAGTTTTTGACTGTTTTCACGTCCGCATGGCTTGCTCCGAGCATTCAAATTGCATATTCTGAGGCTCTGTGGGCACACTGAGCGAAAACAGCACAGAATTCGGTGTATTTCAGCCGAATAGCGAAAGGCCCGTGTGAAAACAGTCAGAAAACTTGGTTTTTCAACTCTCCTGGCATCACTCTTTTGAATCACTTTGCGTTGCTTCTCGGTAGCTCTAACTGCATTTAAACCACCAGACAATGCTAATTTGCAAGTCTTGCAAATTGCCCATCAGCATGGAAACAGTACCCTACAGCTTCTGCACACGAGTGGCCGATTGCATTCCCAAATCGTTGCTCTCGAATTGTTCTTTAAAGGAGTTGAGCGACCAGAAATGGCCGGAAGCGATTAAAGGTGTGCGATGGAACGTACACAGTCGCACCATAAGCGTTGATTTGGCTTATTCACACTCAGGATTGTGGAATTACGCGATCTGTAGATTGGCTGGCTAAATCCGTTTATTGTTTACATAGAGCAGTTTATATAGAGCAGGCGAGGCACGGCGGGGGAGGGGAATAGTGAACAACACGAGGCGGAAAACAACAGATGTTCAACATCTCCTTCCTTATTCAGCGACGTGGTACAGAGACTTGTTTGAAGCCGTGCGAATAGGTGAGGACGTTTGGAGGTTGACGAACGCGGGTGGATCGTCGCAACGGCGGCGGGTTTGAGCTGGTCATCGGACTGCCGGGCTGTGACGTCATTGCGGTGGCGGCTGGGGAAGTCGCTCGGCGTGCGGGCGATCGGGTGACAGGCGCTTCCTCTAGGGTCGTGGGAGAACCCTGCAACAGGCGATTACGCATTTGGTTTTTGTGGAATTTGCGAGATCGTGATGGCAATGTTACGTCGAAGACGTTCGTTCCTAGTTGACGGCGGATCGTCCCTTCTTTCCACGTTTTGGAGAGTGGGTCTTGAACCCAAACATCCTCAGGGATGGACAGTTGTCGGCGTGTCGGCGGCGGCGACGACGTCGGCAGGAGGATAGCGAGTGTCGTTCGGATCCGGCGGCCAAACATTGCTTCGGCCGGTGAAACATCGGTTGTCGTGTGCGGGCTTGTGCGATAAGTGCGGAGGAAATCTTCAACGGAGACCTCACGCTTGTGAGCGTCCTTGAAGCTGCGGACGAAACGTTCCACAAGGCCGTTCGACGCCGGGTGATACGGTGGAGTTGTGACGTGCTGGATGCCATTTTGTTCGTAACAGTCGGCCATATGCAGGCTTGTGAACGGGGGCCCGTTGTCTGAGACGAGTGTCTTCGGCGGACCCATGAGTGCGAAGATCGCGCTGAGGACTTTTGCAACTTCTTCAGCTGTCGTCTTCTTCATCTCCTGCACGAACGCGTATTTGGATTTCGCGTCGATGACCAACAGGAATTTCGAACCTCTGATTGGTCCCGCGAAATCGATGTGGATACGCTCCCAATTGTCTATGGGTTCTGGCCAAGAGGAGAATTCGCGTTTCGGGCTGATGGCGTTGACAGCGCAGGGTGTGCAGGTGGCAACCAATTGATCGATTTGTTTGTTGATCCCTGGCCACCAGACGTGGTGGCGAGCCAGCTGCTTCATTTTGACGACGCCGATGTGAGCGGCGTGAAGCAGGCGGAGAACATGTTGCTTGAGGCGTTCTGGGACGACGAGTTGGTTGTTGCGGACGATGCATCCTTCGATTAGGGCGAGTTCTTCGCGAATGAGGAAGAACGGCTGTTCGTCTGCTGAACATTTCGAAGGCCAGCGATCGGATAAGTAGTGGCGAATTCGGCTGAGGATCGGGCAATAACGAGTCGCGTCGGCGACTTCATTTCGCGAGAGTGGCTTGGCGCTTAGGTTAAACAGTGGAGACGAGTCGATAGCTTCGATGATGACATGATGAACAGCGGCAGATGTGTCATCGACGAACGAAGGATCGGGGCCAGCAGGCAGGCGCGACAGCGCGTCGGCGTTGGCGTGAAGAAGCGTGTTCTTGTAGCTGATGGAGAAGTTGAATCCCATCAGGAAAATCGCCCAGCGTTGCAGTCGGTTGACAGCTGTTTTCGGGAGTGCGCGGTCGGGTTTGAAGATGGAGACCAAAGGTTGGTGGTCCGTGATCAATTCGAAATGGCGACCGGCCAGAAAGAAGTGGAATTTCTTCATTCCATAGATGATCGAAAGGGCCTCCTTCTCGATCTGGGAGTAGTTCCTTTCTGCAGCGTTCAGAGTCTTCGAAGCGTGTGCGATGGGGCGCTCCGATCCATCCGGAAAGCGATGTAGGATTACGGCCCCAATACCGTACTCTGAAGCGTCGGTGGCGAGGAGAACAGGCAGTTTCTGGTCGAAGTGGACCAGCAGTGTGGCGTCGGCCAAAGCTGTGCGAAGTTGGATAAATGCGTCGTTGCATTTGGTCGTCCAATTGAACTTCACGTCCTTGCGACGAAGTTCGTTGAGCGGTTCAGCGATTGTTGAGAAGTTCTTGACGAACGGGCCATAGTAGTTCATCTTCCCAAGGAAGGCTTCCACGTCCTTTACAGTCTTTGGAGTGGGGAAATTCATAACCGCATCTACACGGGATCGATCAACGTGCTTTCCATTGCGGTCGATGACGTAACCTAAGTATTGAACTGAGGTTTGAAACAGGTGTGACTTCTCTAGGTTGCATTTCAGTCCGAATTCGGACAACTGATGCAGGAGACGACGGAGGTTCGCTGCATGCTCTTCGGTTGTGGCTCCTGTGACGATGATGTCGTCGAGGTATGCTGCCGTGCCCGGTAGGTCGGCAATAATCTGGTCCATCAGTCGTTGGAAGATGGCCGGCGCACAGCTCGGTCCAAAGGGAAGTCGGTTGTAACGGTACAAACCGAATGGCGTGTTGATGACGACTACGGACTTTGATTCATCGGTCAGCTCGATCTGCAGATAGGCGTCGGAGAGGTCCAGTGTTGAGAAATGCTGGCCTCCGGATAATCGAGACATTAGATCATCGATCGTGGGGAGTGGGTGTTGATCCACGTCCATTTGCGGGTTGATTGTGACCTTGTAATCGCCGCAAATCCTGATTTTCCCATTCTTCTTTGAGATTACCACCATCGGTGCAGCCCAATCAGACGTTTTCACCTTGGTAACGATATCTTGGGATTCAAGTCTGTCCAATTCGGCTTTGGTAGGTTCGATGTAGGCGAGAGCGATCGGCCGCGACTTGAAAAACTTCGGTCGTGCGTCAGGCTTGAGCGTGACTTCGGCCTTCATCTTCGTGCAATGGCCTAGCGTGTTGTCGAAGACTTCAGGGAACTCCTTGATGACATCTTTAATGATCTTCGGGCGTTTGTCGACTTGTTTGAGCGTGTGAACAGTCACGTTCGGGTGCACTAGTTGATTAAGATCCAGCTGTAGAGCGCGGATTGCGTCGATGCCGAGGAGGTTGCGGCCATCGGGAGTAACCACCACAGTGGTGTGAATCTGATTCCTGTCAGCTTGGAGAGGGATAATGCATTCCCCAAGGCTTGGAATCTCGCTTCCTGCATAAGCCTTCAGACGGACAGTAGGTGGGGATAGACGCGGTTTCCCAATGAGGCTCCATGTTGAGGCGTTTATGATGGTCCGTTCGGCTCCGGTGTCGACGTCGAACAAAATCGCAATGTTGTCGGACTTCAGGTCGATAGGAACGGTGGTTCTGCGTCCAATCGCGTTGATCGTGATTGTATTGACGTCCTTCTTCTTCTTTTTCTTCTGGCGGCAGGCTTTCGAAATGTGGCCCAGGCGGCGGCAGAAGTGGCATTCGGCGTTCCGGAAACGGCAGGCGTCGCGGCTGTGTCCGGTTTCGTCGCAAGACGGGCAGCGTGCAGAGGTCGATCCTCGGCTGGCGGGTGGCTGTCGCTGCTGTTGCGCTGGATGTCGTTGTTGATCGCGGTGGCGCGGCGCTGATTGATAGCCGCCCACACGGTTGATTTGCGGCGACGAGTTAAACTCGAGAAGATCTTGCTGAAGTTGTTCCGTAGCTTTCGCTCGATTCAGGCAGACTTCGAGCGTGGGATCTTCGAGGCGAAGCAGGGCTCGGTGAACAGAGTCGTTTGTGCAGCCAATTACAAGGGCAGTCCGTGCGAGCATCTCCATTGGGCTCTCCGCGAGTGATGAGTCATGAATGTCCATTTGCCGGACTTGATCCATGACTTCGGCGTAGAACTCCTTGAAAGGTTGCCCGGATCGCTGTTTCTTAGTCAGGAGCTTGTGAATCGAAGCCAAAAGAGAAGGTTTCGAAGTGTAATACTCGTCGAAGTGTCGGAATAGATCCTCGAGAGTGATGGCGGGATCAAGTAGATCGTCCGGTGCGGTGAGTGATTGGAGGAGTGCGAACGGAGCAGGGTCCAACCAGGACAGGAAAGCCTCCTTCCTGAGTTGAGGAGAGGCTTGGGTCGCCGTGAAATGGCATTTCAGACGAATCTTGTAGGCAGACCAAGTCTCAATTTCCGGATTGAAATGAGAAAACGTACTCGTGATCCGATTGCCTACAAGTGGCTGGGTTTCCGAGACATCGGCAGTGTCGTCGGCAGACTCAGGCATGGCGGACTAGTAGTAGGTGGCGAGAGGCGAGGGTGAGTGACGAGCAGTCAGTGGGTTCGGAGCAGGGAAGAAGCCGACTGATCGCCAATGTAGATTGGCTGGCTAAATCCGTTTATTGTTTACATAGAGCAGTTTATATAGAGCAGGCGAGGCACGGCGGGGGAGGGGAATAGTGAACAACACGAGGCGGAAAACAACAGATGTTCAACACGATCTACGACGATGAAGATGAGTTCATGACGATTGAGGAGTTGACCAAGCAGCCGAACTTTAAAGACTACCGTATCAGGAAGCTGAACATTATCAGTAAACGTTATGAAACGGAGGGCGATGAGCCGCTTTTGGATAGACCGCTGGGCGCGTTCCTCGATGTTCTCAGCTTTCTCTGCAACGAAGCCTCTCTGTATAGCTGCACTTCAGAGCCTCTCAATCCTGTGGACGAGGCGATGATTTTGGAACGTCTCGAGAAGCTCTGCTTTGATGATATCGAGATTTTTACATTCACTGCAGCTTATCACAATCTTGTGGCGTCGTGTTTAGATGTTCTCGCTTACAATCCGCGAACGTGGATCCCACCATTTGGTCTCATTGCAGACTGTTCGAACGACTGGCCGGAAGAGACCCTCGCGATGCTGTTGGCCAACATTAGGTCAGGTAAATTGCGACAACTGTACATTGACAGAAATCCTCCCTGGTCTTTTGAGCTCTTCGCGCACCTAATCAAGATGGTCGAGGCTGATGCCGATAGCTTCATAGATTGCAATTTGAATATCAACGCAGTTTGCGACCAAAACATAAGAAGCGAATTGGAGAATTTTACAAAGGAACGCGGCAGGAAATGTTATGACGAAGGTTATTGTTGGGGTTGGCGTTTGCCAACAAAGAAAGGTCGTGATTTGCATCTCGGAATCCGATTAACAGGATGCAGATGCATTATTTCCTCCGAGTATGATTGAGCAACGAGAACGAGAAATGAGTTGATGTGATGTTGATGGTGCGGAAAGCGCCTCAGATTATCAGAGTTAATTATCATTGATATGTGGAATAAATGCAACTTGAATTGAGATGGATTATTGTCGAATTGAGAACGAACGTCACTTTCTCGCCCGCAGCGGCAAAATAGAACTAACAAACAAAAAGGCTGCGTTACCGAGAGGGTTTTGAAGAGCGACAACCGCTCTTCTTCAATCAGGCCATGTAAGCCATGTTGACATTTCGGTGGGTTCAATGATATTCGCAGCAGTTCCGTTTTTGTAGAATTTAGAGAAGTGGATAGTGTGCTTCTCCGGTCTCTGCTGGATCGGATGAGAAGTGGAGATTATTGTTGCTGCCACGCGGGACTCGGTGTGATGTACGAGATAGACCTCAAACTTGAGTAATTAAAATTTATATAACAGAGAGATCACGATATTAATACAATACGACACGAAATACAGTAACACGAGATGTGAAGTAGCAGTTGTCCATGTTACCTCCTTCTCGACGACGTGTTGGAGGTATCGATTGGCACATCGTAAAGACAGCTGGCACGGCATCATTTCATCGTAAACGTAGTGTTTCACAAGTACTAAAAAGTGAAGCCAGAACTACAAAAAAACAATAATTGTAGACAGTGAACTTGTAAGCTCTGACACGTTCTTGTACGGCCGATGTAAAAGTTCCAAGCAAGGTGATGGATCAGCCGAACATGATGACGCTGGCTGTCAAAGAACAGTCCATCGATTCCGCTGGATGTTCAGGACAAGCGACTAACTGAAGGAAGCAACCAGATAAGGAGATGAGCAAGCGAAACTCACTCGTTATTTTGAGATTCAGTTGCCTTCTCCCAGCTTCTGCTGCTCTTTGCTGCTGCTTTCGCCGCGATGATCTTCGTAGTGCATTGTTTTCTGCAAACTTGGTTACCAACGCGTTCAGGTGGGCGTCGTTGTCCACGTAGGTTTTGCTCCTCTTGTAGGAGACAATAGACGTGGTAGGGCCAGATCGCATCGTCTGCGTCCTACTCGGACAAAGTTTTCTTCGTTTTGAAGAGCGTAACCTGAACGGGCAAGATAATATAAAAGGAGTTGCAACAACTCACTTTGATGTAGACGGCGCGCTCGTTGAACCAGAATTCTGTTTGAAAGCATTATGCGAGCCTTCGATCGTGATACTCGTTCGGCATCAGTTGCTGATGACTGCACCGTGAATATTCCAGGGCATCGGAGTCAGAGTTTCAGAAATTCTGAGAATCCGGAATCCGACTTCTTTCTTATTTTTTCAAAACTAAAACGATTCAAAACGAAATTCACAAAAGACTGCGGTGTTCAACAACAACCTTGTTTGAAGATGACAGCGCGAACGGTCGACTGGTGCTCGGTGCGGAGCGCAACTGACGCGAACGGAGAGGGAAGAGGCAGCGCTGTGCCTCCGTCGCGAGGTCGTAAAACCGGCGATCGATTTTTGGCGCGAAAACAGACATAAAGACCGTTGCTAGAACGAAACTATTCAATAGCCAAAAAATTGGGCAAACCTTGCGGTAACGCCTAGGCTTAAGCCTAAGGCAGTTACAGTATGGTTAGCTTAGAACAGAGCCAAAGTTCTACTTACGGTGCCCGCTAAAAATTCCAGCAACGATTTGGCGGCGGCGAGTCGTTCTGTTCCGACTAGCAACAATTTACGAACGTGCGACCTTTCCAGAGTGTCGTTTAATTTCAATTTGCATCGCTTTCAGCCGACTTTTTGTGCATTTATACCAAACTCCGCATCGTGTGCAAACCAGTTCGGTCGTCATCATGGATACAGTACCCGAAAACTTCTGCTTGCGTGTGGCCGAGTGTTTCCCATCCTCATTGTATCATCAAGTCAACGACAAAAAGTGGCAGAACGCGATCGACGATGCGGCGCCGTTCGAGGCGATATTCTACGTTCGCTTGGTTTGTATGGACACGGGAATCTGGAAATACGAAATTCGCGGCCAGAAGTACGAAACTCTGACGGCAAAGGAGTTAATAAAGAAGCCGAACTTTAAAGACTGGCGACTCGGTCGTCTGCATATTCACACGGACTGTGAAAATATTCCAGAATTGGAGCTTGAAGCTTTGGACAGGCCCCTCAGCGCGTTTCTCGATTTGCTCAGTTTTCTTTCAAACGAGATTTCTTTGAACATCAACGCGCCGACGCCGCTGAATCCCGTGGACGAGGCGACGATTTTAGATCACCTGGAGAAACAACGATATGCACATATGAACATTCGTCAGTGTCGTGCAATTCACCACAATTTGATCAAATCGTATTTGTCCGTTCTTGACAACGGCCTCTTAACGCAGAAGAAACAATGGTTACAATTAGCCTCGAGTGAGTGGTCGGAAGAGAGCCTTCAGCTGGTGGTTGACTACATGACGTCTGGGAAGCTGCGACAAGTGACACTGGAGAACAATCCGCCGCTGTCGTTTGAAGTTGTTGGGAAACTCTTTGAATTGGTCGAAGCAAACCCAGAAAGCTTTCAAGGAGCCGATTTAAATATCCGCGCCACGTTTGACGAGAACCTGGAAGATAAATTGAATAATTTCAGATCAGACAAAGCAAATCATCTCAATTGTGACGGTTGGCGGTGGAATATAGCAACGCATCCCAACCGTTTGTTCTTTCGAGTCCGCAGATGTCGTGTTTATACAACTGGTATTAGCTTTTTTTAAGCGCGATGGAATGGTTCTCTTGTTCTCGAGTCGAATAAACTTTTTCAGTTTTGATATTTGAAACTGCGACGTTCAGCTGCTGGCAGAAGCTTCAATCAACGTGGCTTCGCGGACTGACTCTGACTCGCTTCCTCTAGCCTGTTCAAGGAGAGCCTCAATCAAAAAAATGATTTGACGAGAGTGGGATTCGAACCCACGCCTCCGAAGAGACTGGTGCCTTAAACCAGCGCCTTAGACCGCTCGGCCATCTCGCCACTGTCTGTCTAACCAACCGTTTTCGACTATCTAGAGTGCAATCGATTTGTCCGTCTGGTTGTCACTTGCCACGCACATAATTGCTTTATCAGACGAGACAGACATCAGCCGCCATAGCTCAGTCGGTTAGAGCGTGGGGCTAATAAGCCCAAGGTCGCAGGTTCGACCCCTGCTGGCGGCAATGAATTTTTTTGTGATATAAATCAAACGGAAACGGAAAAGGTTACAGTTTGAGGTGCAGCACAGCGTACAGCGTAAAGACCTGAATTAGGTCTGCGCCAAATGGACGAGGCTTTTGTGATAATACGC
The DNA here is from genome assembly GCA_007213375.1 of Steinernema feltiae. Classification (NCBI taxonomy): domain Eukaryota; kingdom Metazoa; phylum Nematoda; class Chromadorea; order Rhabditida; family Steinernematidae; genus Steinernema; species Steinernema feltiae. Next base: position 14,649 of record MQUG01003975.1, on the reverse strand, counting down.
GTAGGGTGCAGAAGATGAAGGTGGAATACGAGATCTCTTTATTATAAATCATGTATTTTAAAGATTACAATATCGCATCACTCCTCCCCATCGACCTCGTTCAGCAAACGCTCCACCGCGCTTTGCTTGACGACGCAGCCGTAGATGATCAGGAAGGCGATCATCGCCACGTCGGTGGCGCCACAAATCGAAACGTACCAAATGGAATCGGTGCCCCAGTAGGTGGGAATCTCGTAGCACGCGTAGATCGCCGGCAGGACGTTGCTTGTAACGCACTAAATGCTCTCTTTAATCGAAGAGAATCCCCGCTGTGCTACCGTATACCCTCAAGATGGTGAACACGATGTATGGTTTCTTCTCAGTTGCGGCGCCGTTGAAGCGGAAATTCCAAAAATAGAAGTGATAGAAGGTGATGAACGCCAAGAAAAGGCCCAAAATGAAAGAGTACATGAGGCTGAGTCTCATAGCGATAATCAGCGCACCGAAGAACTGGCAAAAGCAGTTGGAAGCGATGATCGTGCGGAAAAGAGGCTGAAAATGGGGTTTTGGAGAGATTGAGAGAGATGAACGGTGATAAATCCTACTTTGATGGCGATCGGCGACATGTTTGCGAGAGGAATGAGTGAACGCATCGAGTTCAACGCGTTTTAAACGAGTGCGTTGTGTGTGTGCTGTTGCTCAGAGCGGCAAACAAACCTGACAAATAGGACAAACAAAAGCTAAAAAAATTGCAAAAAGGATTATTTTGAAATAAACGCTGCAACGTGCGCAATCTGCGCGCGTTGTGCCGTAGGTTGTTTGAGACACAAAGTGCTCAAACTGGGCATTTAATAAGTAAATAACAGAGCAGAAATTTCCAAGAAATCACTCGTGTATTTCTGATCTCTCAACGTGCGAAGATCTCATTGGCAGAATGACGCCCTTTGTCCCACGAGATCAAGGGACCAAGACAAGGGTTCCCGCCGCGGTTTGCACCTTCTGACGTGTTACTTGCACAGACAAACATTGCACATTCCTCAGACAGGAACGTGCGGTGCTGACCGTTGATTCAAAATTGACCTTTGATCGAAATTCCACACATTCAGAAGCTCGAAGACTGCAAAGTGATGATCGTGTCAAACACCTCAAACACCTTTTTCCCCTAGGGGGAAAACATCAAAATGAAATGCTTTTTCACCATTTCTCATCCTGAACTCCACTTTTCTTTGTTTCTATGGTCATGCCGAAGGCACATCACCCCAGTGAAGCGGCCGTTAAATTGGTGAAATTTTTGGCCTAATTTCCTGTCTTACTTTGTTTTGTATATTTTCTGTTTTCCTTCATTTTCATAAGGCATAATCGCGATTGGCATCTTTACACTTTGAATTTGTACCCAAATACAGGGTCATTGTTTTATTGCAGTTGTAATTAACAGCGCGCCGGAACGCTTAAGTGAATTTTTAGGTTTTTGTGATTGTAGCAACGTGGCTTTGTACCCTCGCCCGTTGTTCTGCGAAATTTGCTCACTGTCATCACGATCATCACTTTGCAGTCTTCGAGCTTCTGAATGTGTGGAATTTCGATCAAAGGTCAATTTTAAATCAATGGTCAGAGCCTCACGTTCCTGTCTTAGGAATGTGCAATGTTTGTCTGTGCAAGTAGCACGTCAGAAGGTGCAAACCGCGGCGTGAACCCTTGTCTTTGTCCCTTGATCTCGTGGGGCAAAGGGCGTCATTCTGCCAATGAGATCTTCGCACGTGACGGGCGGAGTCGACACGCTCGGCGCTACAAAACGGCACCTCGTTGTCTTCGCTTCTTCACTTCATCATTTCCTCTCCTCTCTGAACGGCGGTTTCTTCTTTCCAGAGTTCCAAACGATGAGTTCTTCCGTCCAATCGATTCGTGGTGATAACGCTGCAGCGGTGGACAACAGCAGGATTACGGTAACTGTTGCGGACACAGAGATGTGGAAACACTATGATGCAGTCGGGAACGAAATGGTTTTGGCCAGTTGCGGAAGGTCAGTTGCATCAGTCTGCGTCCGTCATTTTGAAATTCTGCTTCCAGGAATCCCTTCCCCAAATTTAATCTCAAAATTGAGAATTTGAACCCGAACGAGAACTACAAAGTGGCTCTATCGTTTGAGCGCGTCGACGACCAAAGGTGCGCGCTCTCCACTCTGATATCACCGCCTGAAGGACGCATTTTCAGATACACCTTTAACGCTGATCGAATGGAGTCTTGTGGGGACGGCGAGCCGGAGCAGCCGTCGGAGAAGATCTTCTTGCCGGATGCAATCAATTCCGGGGCTCATTTGATGCAAAATGGAGTGAAATTTGACAAAATCAAAGTCTCCAACAGCTTGTCTGATCCGAGCAAACCTTGCGTGCGTTTTCTCACACGTTTTCACTCTGTTTTTCTCTTTGTTTTCAGGTGAAGCTGCATCTGATGCACAAATACCACGCAGTCGCTCACATCTACCGTATCGAAGGCTACAATCCAGTGCTCGCGCCTCACAATCAGGACGTTGGAACTCTCATCGCTTCCGTTGCCATTCCCCACACAACATTTGTGACAGTAAGCTCCTACCAGAACGTCGGTATAGTGTGGCTGAAGGTCAAATACAACAACTATGCGAGGGGGTTTCGGCAGGGGGAGATCGTTCAAAATTGATTCTCAACTAACAAAATATTCGAGTGATTTTCTGTTAATTTAATTAATTAATTAATTAATTAGTGTTAATTAAATGTTATCTACTTATTAAATGCTCAGTTTAAGCACTTTGGGTACAGTGAACGTGCAGTTTAAATGCGTCTAAAAACAACCTACGGCACAACGCGCGCAGCTTGCGGACGTTGCAGCGTTTATTTCAAAATAATCCTTTTTGCAATTTTTTTAGTTTTTGTTTGTCCTATTTGTCAGGTTTGTTTGCCGCTCTGAGCAACCGCACACACACAACGCACTCGTTTAAAACGCGTTGAACTCGATGCGTTCACTTATTCCTCTCGCAAACATGCCGGCGATCGCCATCAAAGTAGGATTTATTCGCTTTCACACATTTCTGGTAGACTCCAAACTAGAGACAACAATCACTTTTGCCCTGTGACCACACAAAATCAGCGCCTTCAGAGCTCTCCGCAGCTCACTGTTGCAGACTAGGTACATTACGGGATTCAGCGCACCGGCATACAGTATGAGTAGGCAGTTGTTGCAAGCGCGAAAGTGATACGAGCGTTGCCAGCTCCCTGGCGCGTAGGTCGTCAGCAGAAACACCGATCCGCCCATTGTGAACGTCACAACGCTCTGAACGAGTATCGTAATCTCATAGGAAGCCAATTTCTTCTTCTGCGTCGTGGCGAGTTTGAGGCGTTTTAGAATCAGAAAGACGACTAGGAGAATGTAGATTGCGATTGTTGACGTGTAGGAGATGATGCCAATGTAGGATTCTATGCTCATCAAGGTGCCAACCAGCGGTGACAAAACAAAGCCGGGAACCATGTTGAACTCGTCGTACATCATTCCAACACCATCGGCTAGGACAAACGCCTCAAAAGCTGGAATGTAGCTTACGCTAAGAGCCATGAAGACCTAAAAGCGAACACTGAGAGTATCATCGGACCTCTTCTCCTTACGATGTAGACCACTTTTGGTGTATTCACAAAATCGGTGATTGTGAGAAGTCGATTGAGGGCTAGGACCGCCATCATCATAGCCGATGACGTGGATCCTGAGCTCATTAGACTCAATATTAGCTAAAGTATTAAAAAACGAGTCACAGAGTAACAGATTGACCTGCACCTTCTCGAAAAGGTGATTTTCATGAAGCGCAGGAGTGCGAAATAGATTGAGCATCTGAAACAAAAGGTCTGTTTACTAACATCTGAGTGGCAAGACCCAAAATCGAGTCAAACAATTTTCTGGTGGCGCTTTTGATCGATCAGGCTCTTAGGAAACAGCGCTCTGGAAAAAGTACGGAACAAATGTATCCCAGATCTGATTGCGGCCATCTCTAAAAATGTCCAATAGCGTTTGGACTCCTGAATCTCCGACGAAACACGCCATTTTGAAAGTACCGGAGTGTTTCTCATACAGAATTTGCTCCTCTTTCAAATGGTATACAGAACGGCTTGTTTTGTTAGTTCACTTAAAAGATATAGATTATTTTACGCGTCACAGTATTTATGCGCCACCCTGTACACGGCCAATTGAAATGAAACTTGCAACCTGGTAGTTTAGGCTGAGACTACCAAAATGCTAGAATATTGAAATAGAGAGAACATTCAAATTTTCAAGAAAGCAACCTTTTTTCATTTTTTCAAAGATAAACAGCTCCGTAGACTCCCAAAAATCCCAAAACCAAAAAAAAAACAATTTAAAAAACTTGTTTCCTCAAGCATTCGAGCCTCTGATGTTTGCTTGCTTTACTTGCTTGCTTAACCACTTGCTCTATGCGGTATCACCACTCAATGCTGTCCTGTTTTATATGGGTCAGAACACTGTGAACATCCCATGTTATCCAGCGTTTTCTTATCCTTTTACTTTAACTTTTACTATTATACGTGGCTGTTTACGCTCTATAGCTTTGCAAAATCCGCCCAAACTTGCTTTATGCGGTATTTTTTATACAATATCAGGGTTCTTATTTGTCAGGCAGCTGCTTTAAATTTGGCTGACAGAAAGAAGACTTGGCAGGTGCTCAAAATAATCCCAAATCTTAAAATTAAAAAAATAATCAAAAAGCTTCAAAATTGAGTTTGAAATAGCAAAAACAATTTTGCGTAAAACGCACCTCCGAGTGTGTAATCTTTGTATTCAAGCTTGTCAAAACGCGTATTCCAATACCGAATTCACCAATCAATAGCGCACAATCACAAGCACCCATCGCTGTCATGATCCAGAAGCAAGGAATTCTCCGAAACGTCTTGTGCGTTGTAAAAATCTAAACGATCAGAAATAGCCAGCTGAAAGCCAATCTACTCACTAAAATGACGATTGAGTACAAGCACAGAAACACACTGGATGAGATGGTGTACAAGCAGCCATAGAGAAGCCGATGGTTGTAGGGCGGTGGAACGGGCTCGGCCATTGAGGTCATTTGTTGACTGAGTGATGAAATGCGAATCCGTATGTCACCTGCGGGGCAAATGGATTGAAACGAACAGGTGCACGAGCGTAAACGACTCAGGTAACGTTAGTTCAAACTACGTTGATCAGAGGATGACCATAGATTACATAGAGCAGCTGTTTCAGAACTAGAGGTTGTTTTTAAAAAAGCCTTAAACTCGTCGAAATCGGTTTCTGAGTCAACGGTGGTGTGGCGCAGACTCCGATCAGCCGTCGCAAATTCGTTTCCAAACGCCACCCACGAGCCGTCGATGAGCTCGAGTTTTTGAAGGTCCGCTACCACTTCTTCATGGTCTTCATTTTCATCCTCGAATGATGCGAGTTCGATGACGTCGTGGACGACTTTGGTCGGTAAATTCGCAAAGTCATCGGCCAAGTCGTGCGTCAGGTGGTCGACGTAATACGGGTGCGTGTAGAGCATCTCGTCCGTCTTCTGCAGCAGCAAGGTCAACGCCAACTCGCGCTCAGTTGGGGGATCCTTTCGCGGCTGGCGACGTTTCCTCAGAATCCGTCTGCTCTCCGCGACGATCTCTGAGATTTCGTTGCTGCGGTTCATTTCAGAATGCATCTGACCTAAAAGTCACGACGTTTATAGACAGAAAATCGGTGCGAATTGCGTTGGTTTCGCACGTTTAGTAACAGTTTTACAGGCTCCTAGAACGTTAAAAACCTTGAACTTTTTTCATTTTCTTCTCCACTCAGAACGAAAGACATCTACAAAACTATCGAGGGTCTATTGCGTACCCTCGTTATTTTCTGCTCAAACTGATCCTCGACAGTCTTACAATTGACGGAAGGATACAAATTATTGTTCTTTAATTAATGTTTTTCTCACAACTCACAAGTTGTTTGAAGTAAAGGACAAATGGGAAATATCTGGAAATTGTATTCTTTGAAGTGATCATTCAGATTGTTGTTTAGTTCCGAGATTGTTTACACAATCACTAGTGGGTATTGAACAGGTGACGACCTGGTTGGAGTTTTTCTGGAGGACGGGGGTGTTGCTCGACGACTCATTTCGCCAGTGCAATTGGCCACAATCTACAAAAAAAAACTCAAAAAAAGCCGAGCATCGCATTTGGTTATTGGTTCCAAAACGCGACGCTTGATTGCGATGCAAATTCTGACCTCAAGCACTCGTTCGACCAACATTTACGTGGCCGGAGCGCTTGCTATCGGTATCAGTTGAGGCTTCATCGCTACAACTCAATTCCTTCTTTCCTTCGTTCATCACGCGCATCTCCTTCAATTCAACGTGAGTTCTGTCCTTGCGCTCTGCGATTAATTCTGTGTTTTCAGCTTTTTCTGGTATGTGACGGTTTGGTGTGGCTTGAGATACGACGAGGCGCACCCTGGACCCTGTGTGAGGCTTAACACAGGTTCAGGGATAACAACAAGGAGAGGAGGGCAGAGGTGAACCGCTCCGCGAGAAGAGCTACGCCCCGAGTCGAGGTTCGAAAACAAGTGTCTAATTAGCGCAACGTGGAAGTTGATACCGACGACGAAGTACCTCGACTCGAAGCATATAATCCTAACACGGCTTACAATCGTATGCGGTCTATCTTAATTCATGTCGACGGTCGCTGCGCCTCAGAAACCATGGTTCGGGAAGCTATAGTATGGCTCGAGGAATTCAGAAAGGCAAACGATGTTGACAGGCACGTTATCATTATCGAGCTAAGGGATTTATCGCGGACAACGTTGCATACATTGTGTCCATTCTTCGAGACGTTTTGGGTGACAAAGCTTAGTTTGTGGACGACGTCGCATTCTGAAATAGAGTTACTACTGCCTCTCTGTTTTTATATATTTTTTTTATTTTAATTTTTATATTTTATAACAATTTTTATATGCTTTATGTATTGTTTAAACCCCGATACCCCGACAGTTCATTGTGTCTAACCTTATAAGAGCTTAATAAATTACTTTGTTGTAAAATCACGTTCCTGTTCTTGCATCACAAGTTTTGTAGCGTTAACAGCGCTTGTACAGTACACGTCAGGAAGATGTGTTTGGGACCTTGCAACGCAACGCTTCGCATCGCTTGTACATCGACGACTCATTTCGACAAATCATTTTGCCAGTGCAATTCGCCACAATCTACAAAAAAAACTCAAAAAAAGCCGAGCATCGCATTTGGTTATTGGTTCCAAAACGCGACGCTCGATTGCGATGCAAATTCTGACCTCAAGCACCGCGTATTCACTCGTTCGACCAACATTTACGTGGCCGGAGCGCTTGCTATCTGTATCAGTTGAAGCTTCATCGCTACAACTCAATTCCTTCCCTCCTTCGTTTATCACGCGCATCTCCTTCAATTTAACGTGAGTTCTGTCTTTGCGCTCTATGATTAATTCTGCGTTTTCAGCTTTTTCTGGTATGTGACGGTTTGGTGTGGCTTGAGATACGACGAGGCGCACCCTGGAGCCTGTGTGAGGCCTAACACAGGTTCAGGGATAACAACAAGGAGAGGAGGGCAGAGGTGAATGCCGCGCTCCGCGAGAAGAGCTACGTACGCCCCGAGTCCAGGCCGTACTTAACCAGAGCGGAGCGCCCAACTCAAACTCATCAAAGTCACGGAAATTGCGAACGAAGATTGCGACTAGAGAGGACAGACGGAAGAGTCATCAGCGATGCCGAAGAAGAGAGAAAGCCCGGCTTGCGACCGTCAAGAACCCAAACGGCAAAAAGTCGCAAACCATTCCAAGGAATGAGAAGAACTCCTCGCGCAGTCTCAGAAGACTCCGGTTGCTTTGAATTCGTACCAGTCAAAGTTAAAATGCCGCACGAAACGTACTCAGGATTTCTCGACCCCTTAACCATGATAGTAGCGGAAAAGTCGCGAACAGCGCCATGTGTCACGTCTCGGCACACTGTACTGAACTTGAACGGAGTCTTGGTTGAAGTGGACCAAAAGACAGGGAATTCAACCGTAATCCCGGCCACAGACATCCACCACATGGCGCCGAGCACAATCGAACTATTTGTCCCCGAAATCACCCCGGTATCTGTTCATATTCAGAAATCTGATTCTAACAAACATGTCAGATTTCTTCCCATCGGTACATTTCGATACGGCCGGCTTCGACCCGTTCCAGGACTTAATAAATGTAGTGAATTACCCCTCTCTACACTCAGATACGTCTGAGCGCCTCGGTTCTCTATTACTCAACTCTTCCTTTGTCGCGCTCATGCGCGGATCAGTCTGGTGCGTCTGGCAATCCTGGATATTTGCCGTGTGCGCATATGTCTCGTCCAACTTCCTAATGCGATTCATCTTGCCAGCGGGAATTCGCGCCCTCATTCACAACCTAGACCCCCTAGCGCTCCTTGTCACGAAGACCAAAAATGTGGTCCCCAGGGCAACCAACTTTGCAACGCGGCGATCCCGGCGCAACAGACAGCCAACTGAGATGGCGGTCAGTTATAGGCAAGTAGACTTGGAAGGTCGGGAGCCAACAGATGAAAGCCCCCTGTCGCGCAGCCAACGCGCCTCATTGACGACATTCGTCCCGCGACTCCTCCAGCAACACGCGGAAAGCCCGCAAATGCCCGAGTCACAGCCGCCACTTCTAAACGGCGCACCAGAAATCAATATGGTGCAGCAGTCTTTCCCGACTACAGTAGTTGGAGGCGACATTAACGGTCACACCCACAGTAACAGGTAACACGCACCGCTTCGCACAAGCAGGCGAGCCCCACTCTCTCCGTTTTCTCTCATCGTCCTTCGGAACGAATTCTCGGTCTAGAACCACCAGTACGAAGTTCGCGCTTATTTTCGTGCATTGTTAACGCTTCCAAGGAACGCGATCTCGGTCTAAAAATGTCAGAACGGTTTGTCACCTCCCGCAAGCGCACCCAACCTAGCGCGCACTTCCCATTCCGCGCCCAGGGGCGCCGTCAGCTCAGCTACCGACGGCACACGCACGCATTTAAGCGACGACGGGTGACCATCAAGTCACAGCAGCAACGATCTAAGGATCGTCACCTCGGTCTCCCATGTCACCACGAACGATCCTCCCCCTCGAGGTCCAGCGCGGAATCATGTACTACATTGAGGATCAAGACCTCATGAATCTACTCGACGCGCCCGCGTTCCACTTCTCACTGGTGCAAACGCGACTCCAACGACTCCCAGTGCAGCTAACGGTAAGGCTGTACCCAAACCTTGTGCGATTTCAGATAGAGCAGGGAGAAATCCAATCCGAATGGAGAAGCACCAAACGACGGGTTCAATGGCCCAAATTGCGACCGGAGCAGCTGACAGTCCAATGCTTCCAGTTTCCATACACGACACCCGGAAACGTCACCGACGACGACCCATGGGGCACCCTACGAAGTTACCTCGCAGAACTCAAGTACGCGCAGGAAACGGTGACCACCTACATCGACCTCGACGAAGCAGCCCAGGACATCATCAACGACATCGTCAAGGCGAAGCGGAAATGAAACCACCGGACGCCAATCGATTGCCGCAACTCTCGGACGACGCGCAACGACTTCCGCACCCGCAACTTTAATTTCTCATTTGTTCTGAAATAAATCGGTTTACGGAAGTCGAAATTTAAGCCGAAATATATCGTGGAAAGAGCGTCATACATGACCAGACCAGACCAGATACATGGGAATCACTGATTTGGATGGATTTGGAAGCTTCTGTAGGGCTGTTGGCCTTCCATACATGTCAAAATGGTTTGAAATCACTTTACGAGCCACCTCCAACCAACTGGAGCCTCATTTGCAGTTTTTCGTGCAAACGTCGCGATATATACGCACTTCGCCCACCAATCAACCATGTTCGAATAGCCGAATGGTACCGAGCGCTCTCCTCATCTGTCTGGCCAACAGGTGGGTTGGGCGTTCAATGCTGCCCGGGGTCTCTGCATTTCTCAATTATTTGGCCGAAAGTATTGAGCAGAGCAGGGTCTTCGGAGGAGAGGAGCAACAAAAATTGCTCAAATTAAGCGCGCGCAGTAAACTACAATAATAAGTTCATTTTTGACGTTTTGAACTGTGGAGCGAGGCGAGCCGCGGAGCGGCGAGCACTCTTTTGCTCCTTCAAGGGCTGTCTGCGTTTTAGCCCTGGAATCAGCCCAAAGCGAAGCTTTCTTTGTCACCCAGCACATCTCCAATGAGTTTGAACTTATCCTATGTATAATTGAGCTGCCCCCCCCCCCCCTAAAGCAAAAGAAAGCGCCAATACACTTTGCCCTATTTTGTCTTTTCTAATTTTTTGATGTTTAAACGAAATTAGAAGATGAAAGCTTTGAATTTATTGAAATTATTAAAACACTGAAATGTTGCGCTCCGGCAAGCCAATTACAACAGAATGCACTTTGGTTTTCCGTCTCTTTAGTCTGTCCACCAGATCTGAGAAAATTCACTTGACCGCATATTGATACGCCTTGAAGAAGAGCATGTAGGCGATTGCGGAAACTCCTCCATGATTGCAGAGGACAACCATGCTGATCATCGTCATTTTGCGATTGTAGTGGCCCGAAGGAATAGTTAGTGAGCAAACGATGACAACTCACCCGTCTTCTTTATGCCAACAAGTAGTCTGTTTTGCGTCCTTTAAATTCTTTTGTACTTGAGGACTCCCGTGAATATCAATTAGAACACTTGACGCAAGCGCCAAGACGGTCTGTGGTCGAACTGCCCTTACACGCCGCCCTTCGCCCTTTCCCATCTGTCTCCTTTCAGTCAACACATTTTGGGTTTTTTTATTATTTGCAACAAGTGGGACGCTTGTCGCAAAAGAAAACAATAACATTAGGCGCGGCCGTACTGCTTGCCTTCCCTTCGGAAGGCGTCGTTGATGGTCTCCCGGAAGCTTTCAGATCCTGCGTTTTCGGGGTCTTCGAGCGCTTTGTCTATCCCGAAATTGATCACCATCGTCGTAAGTGCTCTCTTCAAGTCGCTCATGACCGCTCGTCGCGTCCTTCGGGGTCCTCCGAGTTCTTCCGTCGCGAGCTCTCTCTAGAGTTCGTCCTCGATTTCCGCTGCAGCTGACGCTCTTGTCTTTCTCGTCTAAATTTAACACATTAAGGTTGAGTTGTGAACTCAAACTCAACAGCACGCGGCACAAGGGTGGCGGGCGCTGCTCTCTTTGTTCTCTCGCTGGGAGCCTCCATCGAGCTCGCAACAAGAACAGTCAATAGGAAAACGCAAATTAGCTTCAGCTTAAAACATCCTCGCACGGTCAACTTGGCACTAGAATTTGGCATGAATTTGGTAAATGGATCTCTAAATGCTGCTCTACGAAGCGTGGTAAATCGATAAATTTTGATAATTCTAAATTGGAACTCACTCTGAACTGAAGGCGGCGCTCAACGTTGAACGACGGTGATTGTTTGAGACGAGAAGTCTGAAAAGAAGAATTAAGCGTTTACAAAATCTAAACTACGCGCGCCAAACAACGAGCTAACGAGCTGACGTTTCACGTTTTGGGACAAAAGAATCATTTTTGGGGGGAAATAGAGAAACAATTGGTCTCTCCAAATTCACGCCTATTTTGCGCTTCGCTAAGTGTGTGATGGTTTGAGACGAGAACTCTGAAACGATGAATTATGCTTTAAGCGCGAAAATAGGCGCGAAAAGCAGCAGTGGAAGGAAGATGTTTTTGCAAAAAACATCTTCATCTTCATGCAAAAAACATCAAGCCGACGTTCACTTCGATCGACATCCGCACTCGCGGTGGTGAACATAAAGAGAGAGACGGGTGAACGAACGATTGGAGTCAGAGCAATGGCAAAACAAGCCGTTATCTTTGTTATCTACTTTCTAATTACCTCAAATTGCACTTGGCTCTACTAGCAAAACGGCGCCTAAACGAACTAACGCCGCCCTGAAGCCCCTTGCACTCAAAAATCACAACGCGTCGAATGGGATAATCGGCATAAAAGGACAATGTGCTCTCAGCACTGATGATTCTTTGGTTTTATGATTCACATTTGACGGCCAAATCTGCAAAAAAGAATTGCTGAATTGCAAATTTATTATCTCGCTTAAATTATAAATTACAACAATTCCCAAAGGCAACATTACAACGGTAGGATTGGTTCAGGTCTGCCAAAGCCAAAAATTGCGAATTTACACAACAATATCTTGCTTAAATTATGCAACACAACATCAAAGGCAACATGACGGCGAGATTAAGAACAGTTATTTCGGAATTTACCCTCTTCTGAGGGCAAAACTCAAAAATCCGCCTAGACCATTTTGTCGGCGCTCTCTTCCTCTACCGGAGTGTGCAACATTCCGATCGAAATCTCCATTTGGTCACAAGTTATTTCGGAATTTACCCTCTTCTGAGGGCAAAATTCAAAAATCCGCCTAGACCATTTTGTCGGCGCTCTCTTCCTCTACCGGAGTGTGCAACATTCCGATCGAAATCTCCATTTGGTCACATGTTATTTTGGAATTTACCCTCTTCTGAGGGCAAAATTCAAAAATCCGCCTAGACCATTTTGTCGGCGCTCTCTTCCTCTACCGGAGTGTGCAACATTCCGATCGAAATCTCAATTTGGTCACAAGTTATTTCGGAATTTACCCTCTTCTGAGGGCAAAATTCAAAAATCCGCCTAGACCATTTTGTCGGCGCTCTCTTCCTCTACCGGAGTGTGCAACATTCCGATTGAAATGTCCATTTGGTCGCAAGTTATTTCGGAATTTACCCTCTTCTGAGGGCAAAATTCAAAAATCCGCCTAGACCATTTTGTCGGCGCTCTCTTCCTCTACCGGAGTGTGCAACATTCCGATCGAAATCTCCATTAGGTCACAAGTTATTTCGGAATTTACCCTCTTCTGAGGGCAAAACTCAAAAATCCGCCTAGACCATTTTGTCGGCGCTCTCTTCCTCTACCGGAGTGTGCAACATTCCGATCGAAATCTCAATTTGGTCACAAGTTATTTCGGAATTTACCCTCTTCTGAGGGCAAAATTCAAAAATCCGCCTAGACCATTTTGTCGGCGCTCTCTTCCTCTACCGGAGTGTGCAACATTCCGATCGAAATCTCAATTTGGTCACAAGTTATTTCGGAATTTACCCTCTTCTGAGGGCAAAATTCAAAAATCCGCCTAGACCATTTTGTCGGCGCTCTCTTCCTCTACCGGAGTGTGCAACATTCCGATCGAAATCTCCATTTGGTCACAAGTTATTTCGGAATTTACCCTCTTCTGAGGGCAAAATTCAAAAATCCGCCTAGACCATTTTGTCGGCGCTCTCTTCCTCTACCGGAGTGTGCAACATTCCGATCGAAATCTCAATTTGGTCACAAGTTATTTCGGAATTTACCCTCTTCTGAGGGCAAAATTCAAAAATCCGCCTAGACCATTTTGTCGGCGCTCTCTTCCTCTACCGGAGTGTGCAACATTCCGATCGAAATCTCCATTTGGTCACAAGTTATTTCGGAATTTACCCTCTTCTGAGGGCAAAATTCAAAAATCCGCCTAGACCATTTTGTCGGCGCTCTCTTCCTCTACCGGAGTGTGCAACATTCCGATCGAAATCTCAATTTGGTCACAAGTTATTTCGGAATTTACCCTCTTCTGAGGGCAAAATTCAAAAATCCGCCTAGACCATTTTGTCGGCGCTCTCTTCCTCTACCGGAGTGTGCAACATTCCGATCGAAATCTCAATTTGGTCACAAGTTATTTCGGAATTTACCCTCTTCTGAGGGCAAAATTCAAAAATCCGCCTAGACCATTTTGTCGGCGCTCTCTTCCTCTACCGGAGTGTGCAACATTCCGATCGAAATCTCCATTTGGTCGCAAGTTATTTCGGAATTTACCCTCTTCTGAGGGCAAAACTCAAAAATCCAATCAAACAATCCTTTAGAGCCACTCTCGATCTACCGGAGTGTGCAACATTCCGATCGAAATCTCCATTTGGTCGCAAGTTATTTCGGAATTTACCCTCTTCTGAGGGCAAAACTCAAAAATCCAATCAAACAATCCTTTAGAGCCACTCTCGATCTACCGGAGTGTGCAACATTCCGATCGAAATCTCCATTTGGTCGCAAGTTATTTCGGAATTTACCCTCTTCTGAGGGCAAAACTCAAAAATCCAATCAACAATCCTTTAGAGCCACTCTCGATCTACCGGAGTGTGCAACATTCCGATCGAAATCTCCATTTGGTCACAAGTTATTTCGGAATTTACCCTCTTCTGAGGGCAAAACTCAAAAATCCAATCAAACAATCCTTTAGAGCCACTCTCGATCTACCGGAGTGTGCAACATTCCGATCGAAATCTCCATTAGGTCACAAGTTATTTCGGAATTTACCCTCTTCTGAGGGCAAAACTCAAAAATCCAATCAAACAATCCTTTAGAGCCACTCTCGATCTACCGGAGTGTGCAACATTCGATCGAAATCTCCATTGGTCACAAGTTATTTCGGAATTTACCCTCTTCTGAGGGCAAAACTCAAAAATCCAATCAAACAATCCTTTAGAGCCACTCTCGATCTACCGGAGTGTGCAACATTCCGATCGAAATCTCCATTAGGTCGCAAGTTATTTCGGAATTTACCTCTTCTGAGGGC
>MQUG01003974.1:0-30118 GCA_007213375.1 Steinernema feltiae | reverse complement strand
GTGCTCGTTGCCTACAAGCTTGTCGCCGGCGCTATCATCAGCATCCGGTTTTTGGTCAAGTGGATCCGCGATACTCGGTCTACCTGCCCATCCATCCGTCCTCCGCTCTAACTGGATAGTCGGAACGAGATGTAGATAGGTTATTTGAGTGTTTTGCTTTAGATTGACGACGAAAATCGTTAAAGTCTAAAAAAGAATGGAGGAATTTGATTATTTTCTCACTCAAGTTGCCACTACGGACAAACTGGGCAACCGATTTTCCGACTGGAGCGTTTCAGTTTTGCAAGGTTTGGAAGGTTTTAAGGCTGCTCGTTGGCTTAAAAACGGAAAGGTGCTAAATACTGTTTCTTGCAATTTTGACCGGAAAGATTCTGTTATAACTGCTTTCATGTTCGCTGACCTCGAATTACCCTTATGCAGTCATAAAGCAGCAATTATAGCCCGTTCAGTCGCATAATCACGCTGTTGATGCTTGATCTGCTTCATTTGATACTTTTATGTCCATACAGCGCAATTTAGTGTCGAAAAATATGAGACATCTATGAGAGATAGAGAAGAAAACTCGAAAATTTCATTAAACGCGTAATTCTCAGCTTGTATTGGTCAGTAACAAGTCGGCGGTAAGGCCACGACCCGCGCAAACGCTTGATGCCGCCTTTCCAAAGCCAGATCAGCTTTAATTTAGGTCAATTCAATAGGTCAAAGAGTAAGAGTGGCTCAAATGTGTCCAAAATTGAAGCATACGCAAATATGTGGGTTTTTTCTCGCATGGTCTTTCTCTCGTAATATAACTGATTAAAGTGGAGCACCGTTGTTTGCTTGTTGGTGAGATCGTCGTATTTAAAGTGTGCTTTTCAGCGTGGTGTGAGAATTGAGTAAGTATTACCGATTGGTGAGAAAATGCTACAAAAACGTCAGATTTTTAACCAAACAGAGACCAACAACCGAAATACGCTTGTTTTAATGGTTTCCGGGTGGCTTGCACCTGTCATTGACCTTCAAAAGTTGTTGTCAAACAATCCCAACCTTGTTGTTCTCCCAAACTCAGCCCCCTAACCCTCTGCTACTGCTGCGGCCATCCTGCTGCTGTCCTTGCGCAAACGCAAAGCTAACGTATTGATCAGTCGCTGCTTAAAAAAAGTCATTTCCGAACGACGAAAACCTCCGTCGGCACGTCACCCACACGCGAGGAGTCGCGCCCCGTGTGCGATGGGACACTCTGCAGCCGACGTCCCGAAGCTTAACGCGGCGGCGTCATTCCTCCTCCGCCCCCCCGCTCGTCGTCTTCTCCCGCGCGCATTGATACTGGAAACATTTATTTACTTTTGCGCGCTTTCTTCTCTTTTTCATTTACTTTTTCCTTCTCGTCGCATTGCGGAGCCACGCCGTCAGCGGCTTTTGTTCTTTGCAGCGCGCGCGACGAGAAATACAAACAAATGATGTCAGCCCTGCCGCAGCCGGCTGGTAGCGCACAATCGGTGCGGCGGCTGCGGTCGCTTTCTTTCTGTTTTAATTAGTCGCTCTGCGCTTCCTTTTCGGTTTTTAGATCTGATGACGTGAAAAGTAATGTTGTGCTCAGTTTAAGACTCGTTTTCTAGATTTTTGTCTCATTGTGAGAGGATTAGACAACATTTAGAGATTTAAGGAACGCGTCATGTTGAGATGTGGGATTTGCAAGCTTCATTTGATCTCGTTTGACTCTTGATTTTGTATAGTGGCTTGCGTGCTTGCGATACTCCAAGTCCTTTTCAATTTTTAAATCCTGCTGCTCAGCAATTTGATGAATTTCGCTTGGAAAATTTCGCTGTGGAAGGCGATTTCAACTGTTTTAGGTTGTTTTGCTAGCCTAGATCGTCTAACAAGTTGAGTTCGGCGGACAAGCATCAGTGTAAACATTGCATAAGATGATAATTGTGGTTCTTGTGCTCCGACGATGAAGCGATGTGTAAGGACGCGTTTATGTTCGTTTTCCAGATTTTGACTAAGAAAAGAGATAAAATTGAAATTGCGAAATAAATTTAAAAAAAGTGATTTTTATTCTTTACTTTAAAGAAATCGTGGAAATCCTATGTTCTTGGAATTTGCATGTCAGATTCTGTTTTTTGAAATCAAAGCTACAAATGAAACGGGAAGAACCCCAACCATACAGCCCCAAAACGTCAGGATTTCGATTACCTGCTGATCAAACTGACAAATTCTTCTCTCAAGGGCTAAATCGACCAAATCGTCAAAATACTACAAGGGAGAACAAGTAAATTGGTAACCGAGTGACCATATAATTGCCTAACTTTGCCATAAGACAGGCGATTTGTACAATTTTTGGATTTCTTTGTAAACATCTAAGGTAATTTCAAGATAGAATGTGTGGCTTCCTCGTGTGATCAAAACTTTGCTTGTTTTCATCACTGTTCAAGGGCACCGGCCGTTCCAGAAAAGTCAAAATTACGAAAAAAGCCGCAAATTTATTTTGAAATTTGCGACCAACCGGCCAATTGGTCATGCGAAACAAGTTTCGTGCGTTTTTCAGGGTAACACACGGTAGGGAACCACCCTCAAATCAGAACTCGTAAAACTTAAAACCGATTTAAGACGATTTCCATCTGCAATGATCAAATTCTGGTTATGTGATTTAGATCAGCGTTGACTTGACCGATTCTCAACCAACCCAACACCACCTAATCCCCTCAAACTCCCCTCACTCCAATCAGCCGATCTGACACATGTCAAATCGCTGCTGCTTTGCCCGAACCGCCAATCTGTCAACCGCCGCCGTCACCAGATCTTCTCTCTTCTCCGCTGCTGAGGCTAAATCTCTAATTGGAAGGGCCTCATAAGCGAATGACGACTCTCGCGCGCTCTCTGCTCCAAGAGGTCAATTAGATCTACTCGGCTTATTGCCTACTAGTCAACACTACTCGTTCTGTGAGGTCAGATCGCTCCCCCGCTAGCTCGCCGCACAGTAGTCATCAACACCAAATTGCTTGCGGCGCTCGCAATGCGCCGTTCTGCGCCTCTGCCGCTGATTCACAGCCGAGAGACAAAATTGAGTCTTTCACTCTCTCTCTCGCTTCCCGGTCGACCGACGACCGCCTGGTCGCCTGAATCATATTTCGTCTTTCAACAGAACTGCTGCTGCATTCATGCTGTCATAATGACATTTGATGAGAATTTACTATTTTGATTAGCGCCGCTGTACAGTCACAGTGGAGCCTCGAGCCCCCGCGGTGTGTGGGCGGAAAACAGTGTTGTTTTGATTGACAGAAGGATGTTGTGATTACGGCTCGTGGACCGGTTAGCACAGAAATAGGATTTTTCTAAAATTTAATCCTAAAAACAGAAAAACAAAAATAAAAAATGCGTTGACGAGAGTGGGATTCGAACCCACGCCTCCGAAGAGACTGGTGCCTTAAACCAGCGCCTTAGACCGCTCGGCCATCTCGCCATTGTTGAGGAAAACTGCTGGATTGGTTTTATCACGCAAAACTGTTAAAATTACCGTATTTTACAATTTGCAATTACAGTAACCACGGTTTTAGACTGGTATTCAAATGATATAACCAATCCAGCAGCCTGTCATAACAATGGCGAGATGGCCGAGCGGTCTAAGGCGCTGGTTTAAGGCACCAGTCTCTTCGGAGGCGTGGGTTCGAATCCCACTCTCGTCAACGCATTTTTATTCTGGGTCAATTGAAAAATTACATTAAACAAAAACAAAAGGCTAAACAAAACCCTCTCGGCTGCACAGCCTCAAACTCTTAAAAACTCCTGCAAAATTGCGTCAAAACTCCAATCGCTCGTTTCCCTCTGTGAATGTTTTCACTACATTCCATCACCACCGCATTTCACACCTCCGTGTCACTCAAATCACTCTGAATATCTCACATTCCTGAATCCTCCGCCATTCACTCGCGCGCGCGCGCGCATTTTACGATGTGCCGAACGCGCTTTTTCCTCATCTCGCGCACCGCCTTTGCACTTTGCGCTTCAACGGCAGCAGCAGCCGATTGCCCTTTGCTCCGTCTTCCCTGCGTCGCGCTGATTTCCAAATCAGCAACAAGGGCGTTGAATTGGTAATTGGGCGCGAAGCTAACGGTCCTCTAACGGCTAACCGGCGCCTCCTTCGTTCGGCCACAAATTGATCGATCGGCAAAGCGTCAACGGCGGCGGCGGCGCGATAGAGAAGGATTATTAGTGTGATTCCACACAGGACAATTCAGGAACCGATTTTATCGTTTTGCGCGCGGCGCGCGCTCTGAGAACATTTAGGCCGTGCGCGTTGTTTTTTGGCCATCCGGCAGCGCGATCCCCTCATCCCCGGAGAGCCTGTATAATCGCGTTAGAAACTCTCTCTCTCTGTGTGCGCTGACCCCCGTGGTGCGGAACGACGGCGAAAAGTGCGTGGAACGGTAAATATCCGGCGCGCCTGGCGCCAGCTCGTATTGTGCGCCGCCGCCGCCGCCGCAGCGCGATGAATTCGGTAGTTGCGCGAGCGGCGCGGATTTGTATTTGTTGTCTCGCTAATCTCCCACTTCTTCTCCTCTTCGCGCTTGTTTGTTGGTGGTGCTGCGGTGGGAGTGAGCGGGAGGGGCGCACTCATAACTCTCGTGTGCTGTCCGACCACTTGAACTCGTCGCTCGCGCGCGCGCGCATCGAATATGAGACCGTGGCGGCGGTGGATTTCGTGATTTTCAAGTTTTTAAGGTTTTAAACGGCGCGAAGACGGTTACTGTATTTGCTCAAAGAGCGTGTTTGGTGTCTTTTGTCCACATAAGAGGCCGTAATTCTGTAATTCTGGGTAGTTTGGGTATATTTGGGTGTGATTTGCAGCTTTGTTAGCTTCAACATCCGATTTATGACTTTTGAATCGTGCAAAACTGTTTTTTAGGGTTTGAGGCTGTGAAAATTGCATTTTCGACGTTGAATTTAATTCACAGTTTCGTTCGAAACGGTCTTAGGGCTTTAGAGGTGGCAATCAAAGGCTGTGAGAGCTGATCGTACCATTTGTGATAGCAAAATGAAAATTTGACATACATTTCAATTCACTTGAGTTTTAAACTCAGTCAGCTGGAGTTAAGGTCTACTTGTAGCTTAGAGGCGCACCGTGAACCCAAACTGACAGCTGAAATAGAGTTCTAACATATAATTTGACCGTGTAGTTGTAATTCTTCCCAATTTTTAGCTCAATCAACAGCCGATTTGCTAAATTCTTATTGCTAGAACTCATCAAAACTCAAATAACCTGTGCGCG
This sequence comes from Steinernema feltiae, assembly GCA_007213375.1. Taxonomy (NCBI): domain Eukaryota; kingdom Metazoa; phylum Nematoda; class Chromadorea; order Rhabditida; family Steinernematidae; genus Steinernema; species Steinernema feltiae. The sequence goes on along the minus strand of MQUG01003974.1, from coordinate 24,870 downwards.
GTTGATTTTTTAGTTGAAATTACAATTTCACGCTTGATAATCCAACATTAGGTTAATGGTTATTTTTAAAAATGAGATTTTTTGGACCATTGCAGCTTGATAAGTTCAAATCATCAACAACGACAATACAGACCATAAATCGTAAATAGTCAGGCTTCTGTAGCTTTGACAAGATGACAGAGCGGTAAAAGGAGCTGATTTAATGCTTTTTGCGTTCGAATCCCACTGTCGTCAACTAATTTTTTGATTTTTGCGTTTTTCTGTTATTCAGCCTAAATTGTGTAAAAATCCAATTTCCACTTGTTTACCGACTGCTATCACAATCTTAGCGCTTTTTCTTCATTTTATCGCTTACATCTCCGTTTGGTTTTTAAACCCACTTCCGTCAAGAACACCATCGCTCGCGTCAGCAGCGTCGTTCTCCAATTAGAGCCCAACACCTCTAATCTCCACACACACTTCGATAAACCCACTTTCCCGGCGAAGACCGATCGTTATCAGCTGTTCTTCTTCTTCTTCTTCGCGGCGGCGGCGGCCGCCCCGCAGCGTCCACTCCAACAGCGGCAGCAGCAGCAGCAAATTGCAACAGTCTCGTTGCCTTTGGTTTTACGATCGCCGACGTCCTTCCGGACGATCGTTTTTCAGCACCGAGAATCTGCGCGCGTCTACCGTGCGCACCTGACCACCACTTGGACTCTCGCGCGCCCCCACACGCGTTCGAGAGGTCAGCCGCAACGAAGACGGTCGCGTTGTATGCGCGTTGTAAAAAAGACCTTTGGGGCAAGATTAGTTACAGTCAGTTACGCGCTCCGGCGCCTCGTGTACGCCCGCGCGCCATCTATGTGTATGTCTTATCATTGTTGATGCGATTTTGAGACCTTTTCGCGTTTATCGTGCTGAGACGACGTTTTTTCAGGCCAAAACGGTGGTCACTTCACGTGAAGTGGCAGCAGCAATGATGGGCCGCCAGTGCGAAAGCTTCAAGGCGAACGTTTTCTGCAAGGCGCGATGCCAGAATTGCTACAAGACAAAGGAGCAGCACTCGGATGAGGCGCTGGAGAAGAGCAAGGTTGGTTCGTTATGTTTAAAAAACTTAAAAATGGAAAATAAAAAATTGGTTGACGAGAGTGGGATTCGAACCCACGCCTCCGAAGAGACTGGTGCCTTAAACCAGCGCCTTAGACCGCTCGGCCATCTCGCCATTATCGAGGAAAACTGCTGGATTGACTATATGAGCTGTATCAGTCTAAATCCTTGGCTACCGTATCTCTCCAAGCTCCGACATAATCAAAAATTTCTGGATCAATCAATTGTCACGTCAAGAGAGCTGTTTAGAGCTGTTCAGCATTAAAAATTAAAGAAAATTAAAAACTGCGGTATTTGGTTTTGATCTTGCTAGTTACGGGTTGATAGACAGGCTGATATAAAATTGTTTAATTACTCTAAATTGGAAGAACGGAAACCTCAAAAATCGGGGTTTCATCGGAAGAAACACAAGTTGTATTCGATTTAACCATATTGACAGATCTCCTCACCATTGGCGAGATGGCCGAGCGGTCTAAGGCGCTGGTTTAAGGCACCAGTCTCTTCGGAGGCGTGGGTTCGAATCCCACTCTCGTCAACGCATTTTTTAAAAATTTCTTCTCATTTGTTCCACATATCACCTCTCCTTTCCAATTAACTTTTTCTCCATTTGCACACACACACACGAAACTGCAAGAGGATGTCACATCTATTTACTGCCGTGCGCGCGCAATCGTTTGATTCGATTCGCACCGCGCCGCACCGCGAACATGTTTCTCTCTGGCTGAAGCGGCGATTTTTCTGTCACGCGCTCGGAGAGTTCGCAAAACCGGTTTGGCGCGGCGCCGTTGGGGGTTAATTTGGTGTTTAATTGGTACGCAATGCGCGGAGTTTCTTCTTCTTCCGCGCGTGAAAAACGACGCGAAAATTCTTATCTCTCGAACGCGCGATTTGCTCGAGATTAGGCGCGGCTGCGTTATCGCTGATGGCGATCTTGCCACACGCAGAAACGTTGCAAACGGCCTTGTCCCGCGCCCGCCGAAATGCAACTTTCTACTCCGCGATTTCCGCTGCCGCCGTCGTCGTTTTTGGCGCAACCGAGCACAATATTTGCGCAGCCCGGCGTTTGTTTTATGACAGCACAACGGTCAGAATCGTCGTCGTTGGAAATGAGGACTGTTTGCCGAAGCTCCGATGACCAAACCGAAAACGGATTGACTGCTTTTGTGTTCCGGTGGTTGTCCGCTGCAGTCTTTGGCCGTTTTCGACCCAACTGCGCGCTGTATTTGACGCTATACTGAGTCACGGCCGTTGGGAGGTTGCGGTTGAAACTGAGTCATCATGTGTCGTCCGCGTTAGGTCGTAAAAATTGTTGTTTCGGTTGGCTTGACGTTGTTCTGGGATTAGCGACTGTCGGGGACCAATTTTCTGTCTTAACTTGAGTTCAAATATGCGTTGACAAGAGTGAGATGCAGGCCTACTGATGTCTGCTGAGACTTGTGCGTTAAACCAGCGCCATAGTCAGCTCGACCAATTCGCCATGGCTGGTGCTAACTGGTGGATTGTTAGTTTCAAGACTTTGAAACTCAAAAATCCAAAATAAATCCCAGATTTTTGAATTTTTGTTTTATTGATGACCCTAAACTAAACGGGTTTCCAACGACGTGTACTAATGAACGTTTTCCTGCCCTAAAAGCCTGAGCTTTGGAATTTAAGGTGATTTGGTAGTAATATAACCAATCCGGCAGCTCTAGTCAACAACGGCGAGATGGCCGAGCGGTCTAAGGCGCTGGTTTAAGGCACCAGTCTCTTCGGAGGCGTGGGTTCGAATCCCACTCTCGTCAACTCATTTTTTGCTCCAAAATTGCACTCGAAAATGGAATACCGAGTGCTACAACCCCAAATTCTGCAAATTTCCAATTTCCCTGTTTACCCAGCCCTTCTGCGCAACCAAATCGCCGCCGCCGCCGTACGCATTGACCCTGCAGCGTTAATGGATTTCGGAAAGTCGCGCGTCACCGCGTTACTGGCGGCAACGCGGACGGCGGCGTCCCCGAAAGTGACCAACCATGACGACACAATCGCCTCCAACTCCACTTTCCCGTCGGCGTCGCGCGTCTCTATTTCGTCAACTGCGCGCGTCGCCCGCCGCCGCGATCGATTTCAGATGGCTTTTCAGCGCCGGCGTTCGTTCGTTGGCGACGCCAACAACGACGAACACCACGTTTCCATGTGCTGCACAATTCACGTCTCCGTTCGTGGCGTATTTGTGCTTGCCTAGGGCAATTTGCGCGCGACCACTTGACCACCTCCCCTCTAGCAGCTAATATTCGCTTCCAAAACGCTGCAACAAGCAGATCGCTGTGTGTGGCTTGTTGATTCATGTCCTAAGCAGCGGCCGCCGCCGCTCTGAGGACGACGATAAACGTGTTTGCGCTTGGGATTTACGAGTAATTTACGTTGCGAAGCGATTTACTGCTTGTTTCGAGGTGTTAAGTGGGTGTCGTAGAACTGGTCGCTCGAGTCGCCGTGTGTGGTGGTCACTCGGAGGCGATCGTAAAGCTGCCTGTTGAGTGAGGCGCTCTGTTTTACGGCTATCCTCTCCTTGCTCTCTCTCTCTCTTGCTCCCTGTGTGTGCATGCCTATCGCCGCGGCGGCCTATCACATTTGTAGTTTAGTCGTTTTGTTCTTCAAAACAACAAAATGTTTTGAAAGAGCGGATTTTTTGCTTTTACACACCGCTTTGTTGTCACTTCATGCGCTTCACGTGGTGGTGAAATCGGTTTTCGGGTGACTGCTTGTGACGTGCACTCGAAGAAATGATGTCTTTGTGAGTGATTTGCGTGGAATTGGGGAAAGTAAACAAAGAAAACAACATTTTTGTCATTTTTTGATGTTTGCGAGCGGTAAATGCTACCGTATGGTGGTGACATAAACGGCATGTGACTTGTAAAATCGCATAAGCGTGACGGCGACTCATTGGCTTGTCATGGGGTCGTTCAGAGGGCGAGTCATGGGGTTGTTCAGCAATTGGCCATTTTCTTGTTTTTTCAACTGAGGAAAACGCTTTTTTCATTGATTAAAATTTCAAAAAAATAATTTAACGGAATAATTGCGCTGTGTGAACGGCAATCGGCGACCGTTAATTTTGTGCTAATCGTTTTGAACTTATCCCTAAACTGCGTTTATTTAGTGAAGCTGGCGCCCCGAATTTTTGCATTGCGAATCGCTTTGCGTTCTCATCGAATTGGCGTGATTTTAGAAATGTGTGATTGAAAAAGAAATGTTAAACGGTGCAATTCATACGTGATTGCTTAGTAAGATGGCCCAAAATTCTATAGCTCAAACAACATGCGCTAAACACAGTGTGATAGACTTATATTAGGCCTTGTTAAGGCTTCTAGCTTAGTTATTTTGCTTATTTTGACTCGCATGACAAAATATACGTCAAACTATTGTCAGCTTGCGATATTTTTAACACATTGATCAAATGTATTGCCTTGTCTCAGGGGTTAAATCAAGTGTCCTCTTTCAGTTAAGCACATCTGTTAATCTTTTCCCTAAACCACAAAATTGCGAAACAAAACAATAAATGTTGATTAATGGTGACGATCACGGACGAAAGTAGATTTTGAGAAGTTGATTTTTTAGAACTGTTATCGCTCTGGTAAATGAATGGCATCATTGAGTTTAAATTTCGCAGAAAAATCGTTGATTTCAGTCATCCAAGTCAAGACTAATCGTAAAACCCCAACATTCCATGTCGTCTCAGTTTTGGTCTTTTACGGTTCGCCGACATTTGTCTCTGAATTCTTCCTTACAATGCGCTGACTCACTTTGAATAATCAAAAATTGTTTACCATTTATTCCTCTCCTCCTCCAGACGTCCTTCATTCCTCCATTCATGCAATCCTTGTGCCAGAACCGCGTTCAATCAATCCTTCTTTGTGTGTACCCTTTAGTGCAACACTGATCTCCCTAATTCCCTCCTCGCCCCCATCAATATTTATGTTCCCCTCTCTCTCCACACGGGGCAGCGGCGAATCAATACGCGTTGACGATCCGGTTTTCCGGGCGCACAGATGCCACCAAACTGCCTACCTCGAACCGCCGAAACGGCAGATTCGCATCTCTTTTTGTTTAATTTCGAATTTGTTTGACATTTGTCTTATCGGGTGCTCGCGTGCGCGCGTGAGCGGTCGGCGCGTTTAGTATTTGTGTTGTTGGTTTGCGCGCGCGCGCTCACGCGAGTGCATCCTTAAGAGAAAGAGACAAGGTCACAACGGTGCGCGCTTCCACTCTAACACCATTTCTGCGGTTGCGCAACTGCCGCCGCCGGGAATTGTAGAACAGAAGAAGAAGAAGAGAAGAGAATATTGTTTACGCGCGCCCTAGGCGCGCAATCAGTCGGACCCTTAATGCGCGTCGTTCGTTGCCGCACCGTTCGTACAATTCGCGAATACTACCTGCCAGCCTGTTGGAGCCGTGGTTGGCTGACCGTTTTTATGTGTTCAAAGTTGTGGTGGTTTGGTAGAACGGCAGTGTTTTCTGTGGTGCTTTAGGGAATTACTGCAGCCTGGAATGTCGGAATTTGGCTTTTGACGTTTGGCTTTGATCGGAGGTCTTTAATTGATACTGAGGGCTAATTGAGCGTTTTAACACTCGCAGCCCTTCGGAATGCCACGCAGCTTTATCACTTGATTATGGCCATTTCTAGACATTCTAGATTCTGCCTAAATTTGACAGTGCCTAAATTCACAGCTAGAAGAGTCGGATCTAAAACGCGGCGTAACCAAAAAAGAATCATTTGCTGGTGTTTCGCAAGCCTTAAGCACTTGAGGCGCGGTTACGGTAGACGCCTTGGTTGGCTGAAAGCGTGTTGCGACATGCTAGGAGCTGAATTCAAGCCGCTATTGACCATCAGTTATTGGGCATAGGAATTCCGAATCAGTTACGGTGGACATTTAACTTTCCCATCGTAGTTGAACGGTTTGAGCGTTGATCAAGCATGTCTAATTGGATTACGATAGACTCACAGCGCCGAATCTTCCCTTAAACACAATTTTCGGTACAAATCTTATCTAAATCATCGTGTGTGGCCCCTTCCACGACCAAAAAGACGCAAAACACGCTAATCGCTCTCTTTTTCTTTTTTCACTATTTGTGCGCTCTGATAGAGAAAAGATCGCGACTCAAAAACAACGCGCGCCCGTCACCCGTCATTCTGTGCCCGTTGCATGTGCGCTGCACCCACCAACCACCCTGGTTGACTATACATCCGGCTACAGATGCCCCGCCGACTCACATATTTCACCTCGTTTTTCGCCCTTTTCACATTTCCAGTTTTGCTCCGCGCGGTAATTTCCGTTTTGCGTCCGTGCGCCGCACTTGACTCCCCGAGCCTCTTTGAGCCCCTCGCGCGACCGAAGAGTTTTGATTCAATTTTGGTGTTTTCACTACCGTACACTACTACGTTCGTTTCTAGATGAGTCGCAAGGTGAAAGCGCAGGGCGTTCTCTACGTCGCGCCGGTCAACATTGACTTTTCGCTGCCGTGCCACACTTCGAAGGTAAGGATGCCACGTTTGGGAGGGGCTAAAGAATCAATTTCAAACCATTTCAGCGATGGCAACGCCGCTATTTCTGGCTCTACGACGACGGAGAGCTCAGCTACGGCCTTGACAGCACTGTAAGTCCAGCCTCCATTGAATTTTTTGTGTTTGCTTAATCCTTTCAAAAACCAGTCTCCCCTCCTCTCAATTTACCCTCGATTCTCTTCTCCTCTTGCAGACAATGCCCGCCACAAAGATGGACATGAATCGGTGCATTCGCGTCTGCGAGGCCGACGCGATCACCGGCCACTCGCACAGCATCCTCGTCGCCTTCTACGTCGACGACCTGAAGAGCGCCGTTAGTCCCGCCGCGACAAGAGCGGACGCCGACGGAGAGGACGCCTACGAGAAGGAGCAGCCGCACCAGGCTGTGTGCTACATGAAGGCGGACACCACCGACGAGATCCGCTGGTGGCAGAACAATCTGCAGAGCTACGTGCGCCAGCAGAATATGTACTCTTCAACGCCCGCGTGGTACCGGAGGCCGTCTCCTACGACCGAAGAAGCGACAAACCGTTGCGAGCCTACTGTTATCCAGGTGAACGACTCTTCAAGCCGGAGGAGCAGTCCGTGCTCGTCGCGATGCTCCACGCCTGACAAGTTTAACTACGGTAGGAGCGTCGCCAGCGACACCTCCTCGCATCACGGAACGGTGCGCAGTGTGAAGAATCGAAGTCGACAGAGGACGAAGACGCCGTCGGTGGAGGCGGAGATGCCGCCAATCATAACTGCGCCGGAAGTGCCAGAGGTTCCGGAGGCTCCCGCGCCGCTGATTTCTGGCTCTGCGACGTTGTCAATGTTCAGGCCGTTGTCGACGCCTGTTGCGGTGAGTTTTGGTTTCAAAGCACGTAATATTTGGTCAGATTTCGGCATAGAAAGTAGTGAAATGAACATGATTTTGCTGAAAATTGCAATAAATGATCTGTTTTGTAGGTCAACATCTCAAAATCCTAGATAAAAATGACAAAAGTTGAATTCAAATTGCCTAGATCTCGCCATTTTCCAGTTGCCTAACGCTTAACTTGGTTGAATTGTTCTATGATGAATTTTGTTTAAATTTACCAGAATTGAACCGAAAATAAAACCAAAATGAGGCTGATAAGACATAATTCTTGATTAAACAGATCAAAACTGACTTGAAATAGTTTTATGATGTAAAATGTCAACTCACATTCTTATTTACTGACCTAAAAAGCCTGAATATGGCAAAAAATAGCAAAAATATTCGTTTAATTGTAGATTGAAAACTCAATTTTTCAAAATCTGAGTCAATTCCCTACCAATAAGCATCCGTAAAATCCCTTAATCTGACCTTAATCAGCTTGATTAGCCTCAATTCTTGTCAGAACCGCTTCATAACGCCCTCTCTTGCAGATTGACACCTCAAACGCGCACACTCTCCGCAAGGGTTGGCTGATGCTGCGCGGAAAGAACGACAACGAGTGGATTAAGCAGTGGGTGGTTCTCGCTGGACTCTCCTTGAAGATGTACAAAGACGTCTGGATCGAGGACAGCAGCGAGCCGCTTGTCTCTGTCGATCTGACCGAATGTGAGAACGTCTACCCGTCAGCTTCCGCAAAGCACTACGGAATCGAGATTAAGGTAACGCTGCAAATTAGCCCAAAATTTAAAATTTCAACGCCAATTTCAGTGCAAACGCGCTCGTTACATCCTCTCGGCGATGACGCCCGGAATCCGCGACTCGTGGATCCAAGCGCTGCAGCAGAATCTCCACAATCCATCGCCCACCTACGTCGACAATTGTCCCTCGGTCGACGGGATGTCGATCGCCGACTCGGAAGCCGTAAGCTTCAACTCCCTAAGGAGAGACGATGCTAACTAACTTGGTGTCCATTTTCCAGCGTCGCAAGAAGCACATTGCCTATGTTGCTCCGGAGTCGCACCACAGCAACTCCATGATGGACGGCGAGTTGTCATCGAGCGGCAGCACCGAAGAAGAGGAGCTTCTTTCGCCGTTGGGCACTCGTCGCTCAATGGTGGTGGCGCATCGGAACTCAATGTCCGTGTCGGAGAGCAGCGACGACGAAGCAACCGACCATAATCAGCATCAGCGCCATATCCACTTCCAGCAGAATCGCAGAGAGCGGAGCACTCCACCGACCACCCTCCGGCGTTCGCCGCTCGCGCGCGTGAAGGACAAATCGACGACGACCACGACCACAAAATCGCTTAGAAGGTGAGTGTGGCGGACCTCCCATTGTGTGCAAAGTGAGGAGAATATTCCTTCTGTTAGGCGTTCGTCCCAAAATTCGATTAGTTCAAAGGAGGATCGGCACAAGAGGAGGATGGAGCTGAATGAGCAGGTTTGTGGTTTTGCGTGCTGTTTGAGAGGCTGTTTTAGGCGAATGTGACTTTGGAGGGAATATTCTACCGTAGCAAACTGGTGCTGACGGCAATAACTGCCGTTATTGTGGGAAATTTCCCATATTTTACCGTAATCAGGGGTTTGCACCCAAAGTCAGAAAAGAGACAAATGCTTTTTTCATCGAAAACCCTAGAAAATCCATTCCAAACTCAAAAACTCGGATTTTAGAGGGTGTCTGAGGTCTATAGGATGCAACTGTCGCCGGTTTTTACCAACCAATAAATCAAATTAGCTCATTACTTTTGACGCTATCGCACTCATTACGTTTTCCGGCTCCCAGAATACCCGAGAAGCGCTCAATTCGAACCTGTTTCCCAAACGCCGCCGTCGCTATCATCCACAACTACTCTAATTGCATTAGCTATTGTCTTCTTCTTCGTCTTCTTCACTCGTTCGCTCGCTCGCTCTAGAATTATATCGCCAAATATGTCGCTTCAAGGCTGAGTATTGTTCTATGGTTGTTTTAGTTCAGTTTTTGTGGTAATTTTAGCGTTGAAGGTGGAACTGCACAACGCGAATAGATACAGTAAGACCACGAAAAATGAATTTTGGTTATTTGCTGAAATTAGGGTGTTTTTGAAGCTTCACACGCTTAGAAACGCTCATAGACTTTTCGCTAAGCTCAGCTTGGGCCTACCTTAGGGTGCTTATGCCTAGTTATTTTGTTTACCAGGCTTCGCATGGCAAATTTGGCGTCAAATGTGTGCCTGCTTGGGATCTTTTAGCTCTCTTTGACAGTGAAGCCGACAATATTCATATAACATTAGTTATTTTCTTCTTCTTTTCCTCTCGCTCGCTCTACAATTGTATCGCGATCGCCATTTTGCCAAACATATCGCTGGAAGCGCATATGATGCGCAGAGGCGCTTCGCGTTCCTCCATTAGTCACCCGCTCGTCTCAAAATGACGCGTTCGTCTTCAAATTTGCATCCGCCGCCCCGTGTGTTGACTGCGGCGGCCCGCAGTGCGTTGTACTAAAAGCCGAAACGCACATTTGATCCACATATGTTTTTTGGCGCGCCGTCACGAGCGCCAATAAATCTTTATATTACTTCTGCTACTTGGTGGCCGCCGGCGCTTTTCTGTAGTGCAGCAACGACGATTCGACGCGCTACTACGCCGCAGCTTAATCCGATTAGAAGTTTGCAAGAGCACTTGGCACGCGGTTGTGGAAACTCTCAAGAGATCCACGTCGGCGTTAGTCGCAATCTGGATTTTTGTTGATGGTGATAGACTTGATTTTTAGCACATGAGTCTGTGGTTAGTGCTCTTGGATTGGGCGTGAGAGATCAAGGGGTAGATCTATCCCATAGCGGTCATCTGCTTTTTGTCTTTGTATTTTGGTTTTCTGCTGTTTTTGTGATGAAAACAACTAAATAATTGGTTTAAAAAATTGGATGAACTTGAATGAATCTGTTCCAGTGACCTGAGTGATAATTGCATGCTCCTCAACTCATATTCTCGTCTAAAAATCCAGCTAGGAACAGACATCCACGTCGGCGCTAGTCGCAATCTCTGTTGATTGAGATAAGATTTGATTTTATGAGTGGCTCCTGTACGGTTTTGGATTTGACTCGAGAAGTGGGGGGATCGAATCCCACTGCGGGGATTTGTGTTTTAATGGTTGTATTTCTGTTTTCACTGTGAAAACCATCGCGTTTTTGCATTTTCCTCCCTAATTAACCTCGCAAAACCCTTTAAACCAGATTCCAAATGTGGCAATCAGCACCGCTACCATCATCAGTTCGACCGTCCAAAGTCACATTCGCCCCTCTCCCACCACGAAAACCCGTAAGTCGATTTCATCTTTTTCATTTAAGGATCCATTTACGCTGAAATTACGCGAACGATCGCTTCAACAACAGGTAATCGACCGCTTTCTTTGTACATTGTAGCTGAATGCCGCTGGCGCTCTGTATTTGATCAGAGTCCTCTCTGGAAATTCACCGAATGAGGGATTAAACATCATAGAGAGAGGGGGAACGAGAGGAGGAGAAGACCAGTTGTGCTAATCCTGGAGGAGCGCACAGTGCGTTGTGCGCTGCTCGCTGTCCGCTTTAGTCGATTATTTGTGTAGTTTTGTGTTTGACGCGCGCGCGCACAGCATGGCGACTCCGATTTGTCGTTGTCTCTTTCATTACGCCTACCCGACGCTTTCTGAGAGCTTCGCCTGTGAGGTTAGGGCCAATCTTCCTGGTTTAGGTGGATTTTGAGGCTAATTGTAACGTGTTTAGGTCGAGAACCTCCGTGACCAGCTGAGAGATACGACGAATCGTCTTGCGGTGCAGAAGAACGAGAATGAACAACTTCGATGTGATGTAAGTTATTTTAGCCTAAAAATGGTTGAAAAACCGGTTTGGATGACCTTTGCGGAGGTAGTTGCGGACAGATTAGGTGTATAGGAGGAGTTTCAAGGATGAGTATTGATCTCCGGTTGTTTTAGTTTAATTTTTAGTCAATTAAAGCGTAAACATAGGTGAACGCCTGAATTTGATCACCGAAACATTGCGATCTGAGAGATTGGATACGGTAGGACACCGAAATAACTTATGTTCGATTTTTAGTTACCTTTAAACCCCTTTTTTAGCCTACAATTGACTACAACAACCAATTTTGGTTATTTTTAGGGGGAATGTGTACTATCAATCTGGTATCTAAAGGTTTGAATGGGTTTTTGCGTTGCAAACACAAATAAAGCCTAAAATGACTTAAAAACAAATTTATTGTTGATGCCAGTGTACTGCAGGTCATCTCAACTTTGCCAAATCTTCATTTTTGTTCTAAAAAGAGTCGGAAGCCTAAGTTAAAGGACCTTTAGTGCTACAAATTAACTCATCAAGTGTACTGTAGATTTTACCTCTCCGTCCAATTGAGAATGCGCTCAGGTTTACTGTTGGAGTCGTAAAAACACAAATATAATGGTCGACTCGTTGTCAGATTTTTTTGCAGCGTTGTAGTGTTGCATTTCTGCCACTGTAACCTGAAGGTACCCAAAAACTGCTTTTGATGACCTTCCCAGTGATAATTTCTCATCTTATGGGTTCAGAATGTGTGTCGGAAATGACAAAAATCTAACGAATCTCCGCTGTCTAGTCATTAATAGCGAGTATATAAAACAATCCACAAATCGTTCTCGCTCGCTTCAGCATTAATTAACGAATTGACGACTTTAGACCAACAGCCTCACTCAACTGCGCCAGAGCTTCAACGAAGCGGAGGCGGAAATCATCCGCCAGAAGCAAGAAATGGACGTTTTGCGTGAGAAACTGCACTCGCCGAGCGAAGAAGACGTCCACGCGTCCAATCAATGGTTAGTAAAGCAGCTGCGGCCGCCGCCGCCGAAAACGGCGACGCCAGCGACGACAAAGAATTGATGTGCAATGTTTCCCAATTTAGTCCGGCCGAGTTGAAGACGAGACTCGTCAACTTGCTCGAGGTTCAGGCGGCCGGCATCTCCAAGTTTTTGCACAAAACCGAGAACAAGAAGTTTGCCGCGTTGCGGCCGATGGTCGACTCGTTGATCATGAAAGTTGCGGGATTGAGTGGTGATCCGGAGATGATCGCGTTGGAGCGATTGGAGGAGGGATTCCAGGATGTGATCAAGTGCTACGACAAGGTGAGTTCGATATTGGGTTTGTGGTTTGGGCCACTCAATCGAGTCAAAGCAATTTTGAAGGTGGCAAGTTGAGAATCCAGACAGACTGGCTCAAGTTAGGATTTGCACCACTTGGGTTTGCAGCGCAGTTGTGTCGAAAAATAATTTTGATTTCTAAAAATTGGAATCTTGAGTTTTAGCATTTGCTTTATGTGGTACCAAAATGAAAATTTTGAAAGTGGCAAGTTGAGAATCCAGAAAAAACTGGCTTGGGACTGTAATGGCCACCCATTAAATCGTATATCGATTATTCGCATTGCCATCTTGTGAATACCTTACCCACTAATGACAGGGTATTCAAGTTTGGGGCCAGGAGTTGCTGATTTTTGATATATTCCATTCAAAAGCTTCACAAAATTCAGATTTTTTCCAAAAGCAAACAATCTGACTTTTGCTGATCCTCTTGTAAGCTCCCCTTACCGCATCAGCAGCGGAAACTGATTGTGACTCATCGACGACGCGGTGTGTGTCCACATCCACACGCATCGGTCGCCAATCGTCAAAAACGCATTTGAACGCTCGCTCTTTCGCTGCTGCTTATCACCTGGCGGCCCCTCTCGCATACAAACGACCGCTTATCGACCATCGCTCATCGCTCTCCCCTAATTTCAGCTCTCCGCTCTGCTCATCGCCCCTCGCAGCGTCGTCGCCGCCATCGCCACAAAAGACTCCGCAACGCTAACGGTATGTTTCATCGCTTCATCATTGCACCCTCCCCAAAGTCCCAAAAATGGTCGTTGTCGACGCTGTCGACCGCCTCGTCCCTCTCCTCACCCGTGCAGTCCTGACGGCGCGACAACGAGCCTCCGAGGAGAATGTGGAACGCGATCTGGTTGAGCTGAATGCCACGTACGTGGCGCTGCTGCGGGAAGTCGGCTACGTGTACGAGGCGCGTTGCACGCGCGCGCACGAGTGCACGGCAACTGACCAGTGCTACCTGAAGCTACAGTACGTCAAATGCCTGCACACGGTGCGCTGCGTTTCAGCGGTGCTGCAGACGCTCTTTTCCAACACGACGACCTTAGAACTCTCGTCGCACTTCTCGCTCAACCTCCTCGACGCGTTGATCACCCGCGCGCGCATGGAGATCCGCCATTCCTTCCAGGCGCGTTGCAAGATTTCCGCGCAGGAGCCGTCGATACGGCAGAAGATCCAGAATGCCATGGCTTCTGTTTACCTTTCGAATCTCTCCGAAGAGGAAGTGACTCAGACCCTTAGTGCAGACCTGAAGGACAAGCTGACTAATCTGCAGCCCTGTGGCGCCACCCTCGAGTACTACAAGGAAGCAGCGGTCAAGGACCACGATCAGCTCTACCAGGGCATTGTGCACCTTGTGCTCGTCATCAATCGTCTTCTGAAGCAGGCGAGCTTCCAGGAAGAGGAGCCGAAGGAGGTTGTCGTCAAGGAGGCGCAGAATTTCTGGAACAATCTGCGCGAGACCATCTTCTGCAAGCGTCTCGATGAACTCGATTGGTTCTCCGTCTTTGACTCGAAGAATCTGCAGAGCGAGTTGATTGAGAAGCTCGACAGTCAAGTCTGGAACGTCTTCTTGTGCGTCTATGAGGGCGAAGTGCGCACGGTTCTCGAAGCGAATCGCTTGATTCTCAAAGCGATTCTGACCGCGTTGCTCGAAGTCCTCAAAGCCAAATGCGGAATGGTCTCGCAGAAGAAACGCGATTCGTGGAGTCTAAAGAGTCCGAGCAGTCCGACGAAATTCGTTCCCTCCACTGTAAATAGGTCCAACGCGCATGGATTGATCGAGCGGGAGCTCCGATCCGTCGCCGAGATGCTTTTTGTCCTCAGGAATCCTGCCAAGGTTACTAATCACTCCCTCCCCACTTCCATTTAGCGCCATTTTTACATTTCAACGTAACATTTGCGCTATTTTAGGACCCAGAATCCGCGGAATGCGACCACAAGCCGCTACAGTACCTGGAGACGCTGAATAATGACCTCTACGAGCGGAATGCGGAGCTAACCGAGGAGAAGGACGATTTGATCGAGAACTATGAATTCAAATTGAAACTCGTCAGCGAGAAGTTGAGCAACGCGGAGGAGCAGAAGCGGAAGCTTCTCGAGGAGATTAGGAACATGAGGGTACGGTAGTTTCTTCATTTTTTCGATTCTTTGTAAAATTCAAAGTTCTGTCGATGATTGAAACCGAAAAGTCCACTTTCAAAACACATTTTGCAAAGAAAACGGTCCCGTCGCGATAAATTTGGACTTTTACCGTAAAAATCGGTCGCTCGTCCATCCTACTGACTGGATGATTTTGAAATTTTGGCTCCAAAATGATTTATTTGGAGTGAACGCTAGTTGATCTCGACGAGACCAAAAGCTTCAATTCACACCAATGCCAACAGATCATCATTCTCTCAAATTTCAGGAAATGAACGAGCAAACGGTAGCCGCCTTGAAGCAATCGGAGACCGAGCGCATCGTTCAAATCCGCAATCAGCAAGCGGCAGAGTTGGAGAAGCTCCGAGACGAGCACAATCAGGAGATGGAAGACGACAAAATTGCC
This sequence comes from Steinernema feltiae, assembly GCA_007213375.1. Classification (NCBI taxonomy): domain Eukaryota; kingdom Metazoa; phylum Nematoda; class Chromadorea; order Rhabditida; family Steinernematidae; genus Steinernema; species Steinernema feltiae. The sequence continues at coordinate 9,671 of MQUG01003974.1, read as the reverse complement.
ATGAAGTGAGCTACCGTAGTCTCTCTGACTCATTTTGTTGATTTTCTCGATTACAGACGCACCCTGGATGCAGTGCGCCGCGCGCACGACGAGGAAATCGCGCAGGTGAAGCTGCAGAGCGCAACGACGTGCACGTGCTCCGAAGGCTGCTCGACGACGTCGGACGACACGCGCGCCAGCGAGTCGTCGCACGTCGCCGATCGTCTCAAGACCATTTCTGCGCAGTATTCAGCCAAGTGTCTCGAACATTCTCAGCTCGAGGAGAAGGTGTCCAGGTTGATGTCGGAGCAGAGCCAGGCTGAAGCTAGAAGGTAGGAAAACAGTAGTGTTGTTTAGATTCTTAGGATTAGGCGCAAACCGATTTGCTAGTCGAGCTTTTTGATCTCTAAATCGGTTACATTTGGGATTAAAAATTGGATTCAAATGCGCATGTCTCCACTCTCTATCGTCTTACAAAGCTATTGAGCTCTTAACTGCATTTGACAACGTTCTGGCCACATTTTATGCCTCTATTAGGTGCTATTAAGCCTATTGAAAACCCAAATTCTAACATCAAACCTCACAAACCGCCTGTTCTAGTGAAAACGAGCTCAAACGACTGCAACGCGAGATGCGCACCAAAGACGACGTGATCGAGGATCTCCGTGAGAAAGTCGAGCAACTCGAAAAGAAGCTCATCGACAAGGGCGTCTCAGCACAAGGTTGGTTTTGTCGCACTCTATCGTAAAAATTCAACAAAAAAAACTCGTCATCGTTTTGATTGTTCATACGTTCATCCGCGCAATCATAGCACACATATCTAAATGTTGTCTTCATTCCAGAAATTGCTGACTACCTGCACCGGTAAGCGTACATTTTATGTCTCTTGAGTGCAATCCTATGTGTCATGTCCGTTGTGTGTGGTCCGTTGCATGCGTTTTTCCCATTTTATTTTCTTCCTGTTTCGGTGGCGTCCGCTTGTGCATGTGATCCCCGATCATTCAATCTCACTCGAATTGACCGACTTTTGGTTTTTTAACACTTTCACACACCTTTGCCTACCGTAAGCTCTTACAGTAACTCATCGCTGCGTGTTGATTTAGGACGACGACCAAGCGATCCAGAAGTCGAACAGTTCGACACAGCGCCGTCGACGCCGGTAGCGGCCGCGCCGCCTCCGCAACCAATTCGCTTCCGCCAACCGTTGCCGCCCGCGAAGGTGGTCTCGCGCAGAAGTGGTACAGTTGCGCTACCGTATTCCCTTGCTTGCTAACTCCTGTGTGATTGCAGATATTCGCTTCCATAGTAATCCAGCGATTCCGGTAATGCGCGATCCGGAATCCGCGCTCCACGGGTACAACGTCGACGAGGTGCGCCACTCGCTCGCCGTTCCGGTGCGCGATCGGCGGAAATTCTTTGAGCGCATCGCTGAGATTCAAATGTCGTTTTAGTGCGCTACAAAAACAGCCAAAGCAGAGGGAGAGAGCGCAGTAGATCACTTTATCAACTGGGAACTATTATTTCGTGTGTGTGAGTGTGTGTGGGCCAGCCTACATGTAACCTATATGATCATAATGTGTTTGTTGTACATAGTGATTATTTGAAGAGACTGTAATCGCAATAAAAGAGTTATATGCAAGTTGATGACCCATTCCAATGTCCACAAGAATTAGACGTGGAGTGACGACGACCAAGCGAGGGAGATTTAGGTCGATTGGTCCTAGGACGACGACTTCGTTTACAAGCGCTCGCCTTTCGCTTCCGGTTCTTCTGGTCCATTGGAGTTTACGCCGTCCGCATCTGATACCATATTCGTGCCATCATCGTTGACTTCCGGCAAGTGGTACGACCGTGTGGCCGAAATGATGGTCGCAGAGAGGACAATAAGAGTGAAGGGATTCATTTTCAAAGATATTTTACACTTTGTTGTGCTGTTTTATAGTAAAATTGCGGAAGTAGCCGATTACGGAAGCAATTATCGTCCACATCTGCGTTGGATCAATCGCCATTTTGCAGACTTTCATCGTCTGAACGCGCTTTGCATAAATGCGCCTCATTACAGCGCCGTATCGAACAACGATAACCTTGAATTCCGTCAAATCACCTCCGATCATGAAGATTGTATTGTTCTCGCTGTGAGGTCCTTGCGGCCTCAACATAAAGCAAAAAAGCTGAAACCAAACGCGTCAATTTAACGAACGATTATTTTGACAAAAAACTCGGCGAAAGAATATCGGCGGCAAGCGCGGATTCGGTTCCGACCGGCGGCGACATGAAGAACGGATTCAAGATCGCCCCGCTGAGAACCGTGTGGGAGACAACATCCGGTGAGAGCATGTGAGGACTGAGAACCAATGGAGAGAGAACGTAAGGGTTGAAAACGTTCGGAGAGAGGAAATAGGGCGAAAAGACGTAAATGTCAAAGACGGCTGGAGAGAAGACGTTCGGGCCGAGGATGAAAGGAGCAAAGATGAGCGGCGAGCCGACCATCGGATTGAAAACCGGCGGACTTAGGACTGCGGGATTGAAGATGAGCGGAGAGAAGATGTTAGGAGAGAGGGTCATAGGGGCGAGGACGCTCAGCTCTGCGACTACAGGCGAGAACATGAAAGGCGAGAGGGTGATTTGTCGCTTGGAGCGCGAGCTACGATGGTTGTCTTCCTCGGCTATAGAGCGGATTTTCCCGATCAGCGCGTCTTCACGGTCCTCGTCCGTCCATTGCGCGTACTCTTCAAGGTCAATGGGAAAGTCGGATACGTTGAACATGCCTGTAAAGGTGCCAGATATGAGTGGAATTGAGGAAGGATCAATCCCGTACCTCCAGACATGAACGTCTCCCTGAGCTGATCAACGGTCATAAAAGCGAAGTCATCAACCTCCATTTGCGATTTCTGGCCGCCAGTGAACGTCTTCTGGATCCTCTGGAACGTATTTGTGATCCGATTGGTCACGTTCATGACGTCTTCCAGCATTCCAGTAGTCGACGCCTTCTCGAAGACCTTGAAAGCCTCGTCCACGACCAGTTTAGCCCCAGACGCCTCCATGATCAACTCCAAAACCGCCTTTTGATCACCGCCAGGAAGTCCTGTCGCCTCGACAATGTCCGGAATCGGCAAAATGCTGTTTGGCGAGTCGTCTCTGTAGAATGGCATGATGTTGGGAGAAAAGACGTTCCCGGTTCGGTGATTCTCTCGTGGCGGGACCACAGACCCAAATTTCGGAGACAAAAAGCGATAGTTGATGTTTTCGTTGTGTTTGGAGAACGAGTCAACCAGATTGAAGACGTCGTTCATCAGAGGACTCCGATTGCTGGGCAGAAGATTGCGGATTTTGTCGGTGATCGATTGGCGTCTCTTGTGGCCGGTGACGACGTCCATCATTCTTCGTTTGAAGTTTAGTCGGTTGGAGGAGTGCTCGATCATGTTCTCAAGCTAAAGAGCGAAATTTGACTGATTACGGTGCTATTGTATTAACAAGTTCAATAGACATTCATGCTCTGCGCAGTCTGAACGTGCGAGGTTTCCTAGTCATATTTAAGTTTAAAATAAGTTACAGTACCTTTTGTATCCGTTTCTGCTCATCGTCCCACGAAGACTTGCTCACTTCAGTATTTCTAGGATCCACGCTTTTCACCATATTGGTCAGCATTTTGGCCAGAAACGAGACCGGCGATTGTGGGTCTTTAGGCTTAGCATCGAGCAAATCTGGAAGTGCATCGCGATTCCGCACTGAACTCTCGTAATGGTAATCATTCTAGAGGTTGTAGAGACTAAAATCAATCGAAATCAACCTGTCTCACCTCGGAAGTAAGCCTATAATCTCTCTTCGCCCTAAATTTCCGGTTTTTTCGTTTCAAAATCTGGAATCGAATAAGCTTCTTTCCCTCTCATTCTGATTTCTTTCTTCTTCAACGGCCGGAGACGCTTCGGAATCATTCTAAACCGCTTGGCCATGGCCTAATGGGCGATGGAGCCAAACGGCCATCAATAGCGGCGGTTATGCACCTCGCTCCCGCGCGGATCTCCATTTCACCTTTGATTTTCGACAGACAAAAGACAAAAGCTGACTGCTCACGCCTAAACCTCAATTTTTGGGTTACTGTAGCTTGGGAATGACTTACCTGCGCATCGATCTGTAGAGCTTTCGACCAAAAGCGCCCAAAAGACCTTCGACCGCTTGGTAATACCACACCGTGTGCAGATCCTCCATCTTCTTCAGCTCCGCGGGCGAAAGTCGCATTTTCTCGATTTCCAGCAGCTTCTCTTCCTTTGAAATTCGCTGACCCGAGATAACGGAACAGAGAGCAACCAACCAGAACAGCCGCATTCCATCGGAGTGATGCGATTTGCTTAACCGTATGACCGCCTAGTCGGGTAATCTATGCCGTCAAACTATAATCCAATCAAGTTATGGCTTATGAAAGTTATGAAAGGTCTGAGGGGTCATCGATGAGGTGACGTGAAGCTATGAAAAATCAGAACCCTCAAAATTAGAAATGTAATCAAAACCGATACGCATTGCGATAAAAAACGAGCTTTGGTCAAGAAGTGCACTGAAGTGCAGTTTTTTCAGGCTTTAAACACAACCACACATCAGCCATCTGATAGCCGCCCAGAAGATCCTAGCAAGAGTTGAGGGAGCGGGATTCCTTTGTAATAATTGACGACGAGGGGTGGAAACCGCGCGGATGGTCAATTGTAGCTCTGATCGACGTGGAACAACAACTTGTAGCTTAACCACACTGTCCCAAATGGAAGACGCGTCCTCAATGCGCAAATTAGTATTTGGAATGCGCCACGCGAGCTTCTCTGTATCAATCCGGTGCTCCGGGTGGAGAGCATCAAGCTGCATCTTGTTAAAAGTCAAATTTCTTATCCAAATGGCTGCTCCGCACTTCAGAACGTTCGCAAGAGCGCGTTCCAAGAACACCTCCACCAGAGTTAAGTCGTTCTGCAGCAGTCTATGAGCGTCCAATATGTAGAATCTCGTTGAACGCACGAATAATTCGAGCGTTACGGCGAGTTGTTCGGATTCGGGCGACACGTCGCCATCTCGCACGTATAGCTTTTCGACGTTCCCATACTGGACTTGCTGTGCAGCGAAATCCCGCGCCTCTTGGCTTTGTTGGTGGCCGTAGATCGAGAAAAATCCAGCACTGTTTCTGAAATAATTGAAGAAGAGTCGGTTTTGCCCAGTTTCCCGGTCAACGTAGATGAAATGACAGTTCATAAGGAGAAACGTGACCGTTGGAAGGACGTTGCGTTGAAATTCGTCCAACGAAGTTTGGATTTTCCGTTCATCTGTCCAATTACTCGCCACACTTGTGATCCTGTCGTATGTCAAATTGAGATCTTTAACCTTCAGCGAAGACCAGTTTGGCGCACACGCACAACGGTAGCCGACCTTCTGGCCTTGCAATGTGCACGAAAATTCAAATTCTCGTCGTTTCTCTTTGTGAACGGAGCCAATTGTCGACCATGCACCGGAGAGCTGCTTGACTTGATCAAACGCTTGAAATTTCAGTTGATGACAGACGTTGTCGATGAAGAGAAGCGGCACCGAATCCATGGTCAAGGAGATCGGTGTTGAGTGACGAGATTTTCGGTCAATTGAAGCTTTTATGTATAGCAATGCATTCACACATCGATTTCGATTGCGCGCGCCCTTCTCGTATCGAACTGCTCATGCTTAGTTAAGACAAAACAAAAACAGAAACTTTGCTTTATGGTTTTTTCAATGACAATCTACGCAGATTTCGTGTTACTGATTTCGTGTCATTTCAGTATGTTTAGGCCGATGCAGAAAACCGGCTTCAAAAATTCATTCACAGACTTGTCGTTTAGAAATAGAGAACGTGGACATTTAGTTGTTTTTCAACGGTTTCAATTTCTACTCCACCCAGTCCTTTATGTTCTTGTTTACTCACTCTCGCGATGCGTAGTCGACTTCCCAAGGATTGCTTTGATCTCACGTCTCACGTCTCTCACAATTTTTTGTTTTTCGCTCAGTTCATCGACCACATTCCTCATCATTCAAAATGATTGCTGGACTAGCAATCCTACAGTTCTCTCTCATATTCCTTTTTGCTGTTGTTTGCATGGCAGCACTGATTACCATATTCTTCCAAACACATCCCCTAACAATCTACCGTAACCAGCCATCACTAGCGTGCCTTCTATTGACAATCTTTGCATCGGCCGCAGGGATTATGCCCTTTTGCGAGAACTGACTATTAAAGGCGTACAATAGCCTTTGAATCCTCCTCCACGAGCTATCTCCTTGATGCTTTTATTAACCTCTCATCTGTGATGCGATCAATTCCAAGCGATCCATTGTCATTGCCGGAATTGTCGCTTTGTCACCGTAAACGCTGCAATTCACCACAAAAGCGGATTTTTCTCCGCTATGAACTCGCTACCTTATCTCTTCATTGACAATGCCTGCCATCTACTGCGCAAATCTCTACTCAGCGAAATGGCTATCGGACTTTCTGGTAGCTGGTCAACAATTGGTTCCGTACACAAAGAGAAGCGGCGCGAATTTGGATTCATTTGTAAAATTAAAGAAGATGGGAGTGTCAACTACCGCTTTTCAGATGCAAGCACTGATTTGTATTTGCTCGGAATGACGGTCGACGATTTAAATTTGACGTACGACAGGATCACGTCTTTTGTGAGTACTTCGTATAGGTTACCAACTCCTGGAAATAGCAACCAAGTGTCGGTGGACACATTTATGCGCTATTTGCGTCCAACAATCGCGCTTCTTGTATCAAACTGTTCTTTTGGGTACGAGGACCCGAAAAATAGCGGACAAAATCGATTCATGTTTGACGCGTTCAAAAACTGCCACGGATTCGACGATATTTACGGCCTGCACCGAAGCAAAGAAGAGCACGATTTTGTGGCACAACAAGTCGAGTACGGCAACATCGAAAAGCTTACCCTGGAGGGGGGAAAAGAGCTGCCCGAAACTGAAAATCTCGCCAAAACGCTAGAAACATTTGTGCGCTCAACGAGATTCCATGAGCTTAGAGTGTCTGGACCGCTGCCAAACGACTTTGATCTGCTGGCGTTGTTTGTGGAACGCGCTCTTGCGGGTGAACTGAAGCACGGAGCATCCATTTGGAGAACAATGGCCGCTTTTGACAAGTGCCGGGTTCGCGCTCTCTATCCAGAATTCCGACACGAAACAACGAAGCTCGGGTGGCGCATTCCAAACTCAAATCTTGTCATCGAAGGTCATCTTCCGACTTTTTTCTTTTCCGATGAAGTTGAGTTTACAGTTGCTGCTGAAGAGCGATCAACGGGCTTCTGGGAGGCTCTCATCGCTCTTTTGTTGTGCGTTGCAATCGTGTCCGTTGTATTGGGCGTCTACGTTAGATTTTAAGCGGAAAGAGGTAGAACGTCAGCGCTTTGGACAATCCGCAGGCAATGAAGACACAATTATTAAGAGAATGCAAAGATAAACCACTTTTTGTACTCCTGTGCCATCACCTCAACACAATCGATGAGGAATTAGACATAAAGGTGAACTTTGAAATTACTGTCGTTTGGGATTGTTTCATCAATCTTCAGAGCTTTCGATCGCAATACCGCACCGTGTAGTATATATCCTCCATTTTCTTCAGCTCCGCACGCGAAAGTCGCAATTTCAAGTGACCTTTGAACAGCAACTTTGAGTAGGAAATGTTGCAAACCTAAACAAATCGATAGCGATGTGTAAACGCGTTGTTTAATCCCATTAAAAGCTTCATTTTACCGACGATCTCGTCGTTCAATCGGACTCTCCTCCGTCATGGATTGGTGCCGCTTTTCTTCATCGACAACCTCTGCCATCAACTGGACCTCGAATCGCTCTACAAGGTCCAACTGCTATCGGGTAGCTGGTCAAAATTCGCATCTGAACACTGCGAGAAGCGGCGCGAATTTGGACTAATGTGCACAGTCAATGGCCCGATTGTCTACTATAGCTTTTCGACTTCTTCTATCAATTTGCGCCATTCGAAAGTAATTACGGTCAGAGATCTCGATTTGACATACGACAGAATCACAAAAATCACGGAAAAGGACCAGGAAATGTTTACCGCGACCACGGCTCGCAATTCCAACTGAAAATAATAATGAAAACAGTATTGTGGGTTGGGAAAGCATTTATGTTACTGGTGGGGGAGTGAGCAATGAATTATACAGCAATAGTTAGGCAACAAAGGTTAAGCAACACAATTCGGCATCAACGATCTTTTCAGCTTCAGAGGTCGAACATTACCACGCACCAGCAGTCCTCCACCGCCTCACGGTCATCATTTACGTAGCCTTCTTCGGCGCGTCTCTGCTGTCGACGCTCCCAGCGGTACAAGAGGTAGGCGATGACGAGCATTGGGGTGAGAGTTGAGAAGAGCGTTACCACCACGATGAACGGGTGAATCCCCTCAGCTTCAGCTTGTCTCCTCCGGATTTCCATTATGATCTTCTGTCGCCGGGCCATCTCCATAATCTTCTCCATATCTCCAGGAGGCCGCGGTGTTGTAGTGGTGGTCATCCTTGGCGCAAGAAAAACCTTGCGACCGTAGAGTCTGTAGTGCATCGGGGTACATTTAGGCTCCTTGATGATTACGAGGTAGTTGCTTGCGGTTTCAGCCAGCTCCGGATGAGCATACCGCACAGCCCAATTCCCCACGACGCTATACGGCTTACGCACCGGATCGGAGTTCAGATAGTCGTAACGTTTGCGAAGATTGCGAATGTGGTTAACGTCTTTGTTCTAAAAGAGTCCATAAGAACGGTTAAGAGATGATCGACTTACTGTGAAATTGCGGTGCTCCTTGCCAACAAGATAGTTCTGAACAAGAGCTTCGGATTCGTTGGCGACCGTCCATGGGTGAAGGCGAAGATGTTCCCAAAGTTCCCCTTCCTTCAGAACAAACACGTGGTCGGCATCATCATTTGTTCCGGTAAGGGCTAGGTCAACACCGTACAAATCAGCAATTACGTAGCGATCCCATTCATGATCGGGTTTCGTAAACATATGCGGAAGCACTGTGGGGACCTTGCTAAAATCAAAATTCATATTTACAAATGTGAAAGGCATATGCAGTGCTTACTATTGAGGAATTCTCATATATGATGCACCGATGTTGCGCTTGTAAACGATCGTCCCGTTCTCCGTTTCATTTCCAAAACCGTATTCGGCCAACATCATCAGCTTATTCTCGTGATAGGGCGACTGAACGAAGCGTGCGAACACGAACACCGTACTTGTCGTTCCTCGGGTAGCATTCTAAAATACGGGACAATCACTTTTCCGTTCCGAGAGATGTAGAAATTCTCACCAGCTTCATCGTATCCTTCCGGGAGATCCTGTCTTCTCGGCATTTCGGGGAGACGGAACAGACACCCACCATACCACTCGAAAACGTCGAAGTGGTCGGCGATGTCGTCATCGGTCACGATGCATTGAGGGTCGGTTAATGGACGTTGTCGGTAAGGAAGCGGAGGAATCGGAGTGGTAACGGGCATGTTCGGTGAAATCTGCACACTGTCAAACAGTTGCGATGGTCCGTAAGCAAGGAGGCACGACTTCCTAAATTCAAGAAATTAGAAATGGATTCAGTAGATCAGAAAACTAACTTAGTTTTGAAAGAGCGAAGATAGTAGCAGTCCATGTCCGCTTCGTCAAAGAGTAGTGTTTTC